>JALPQI010002083.1:0-100720 GCA_025490895.1 Thaumatotibia leucotreta | reverse complement strand
AGCGAAACGTCGTAAGTAATAAAACGAGTAGTATAATTTTGCTTTTGTCGCATTCGAAATAAAGTTTATTTTTGTATAAGATTTTATAACCAATAAGCTTTCAGATACTTCTGTGTGCATGTTTGCGCCAGTGTGAGTGTGGCGACATCGGTTCTCTCGAGAATCGGGGTATAATAATAATAATAATAATAACTTTATTTCGGACTCAGTACAATCCATAGTTTGTTAGTACAGCTTAATCTATGTTAGTGACTTACATTAATGTTATAACTATATACAATAAATACTACCTACTTAAATTTCAAATTGGGCTATGCCCTTAAGTTGACTTGCCCAAAACATAAAAATGTAGCAGTCATACCTTCCTGCGATCTCTGCAAGAATACTATTAGAGCTCGCTCTCACCCGACTCAATAAAGACGAGATCTTTTTTCGAATAACGGCTTCAAAGGTGTCAATGCGTGCCTCCGTAAACATTCCTGAGGCGCTACACCTACTAGGCAAACCCATTAACATCCTGAAGCCGTTATTGTACTGGACGCGAAGGGCGCTGTGCGCTCTTTTTGTGTACCTTACCCATAGGCTGCCCGAGTAAAAAGATTGACTATAGGCTTTAAATAGCGTGGTTTTAACTTCATTAGTACATCGAGCAAACCTACGGGCAAGCATATTACTACGCACTGCCAGCGCCCTACGCTCCCGATTTATATCTAGATCGTCGCTTAAATCACTCGTCACAATATGGCCCAAGTACTTTACCTGCTCTACAACCTTCAAAGTACTACCATTTAGCAGCAGCGACGGCACATAGTATGGTTTTATATTCCCTGCTTTAAAAATCATAACCTCACTTTTATTCGGATTATAAACCAGACCATGCGCAGCCGCGTACTGCTCACAAGTTGCAAGTAGTAACTCAAGCGCACTGACAGATGGGCCCAGCAGCACCATGTCATCGGCATAACTAATGTTGTTTATACAGGTACTACCAACATAGCATCCAGCATGCATGCTGCTAAGCCCACCTATCAGCTCGTTTACGTACAAATTAAAAAGCTTTGGCGATGTAATTCCTCCCTGTCTCACCCCGCATTCTAATCTGTACTCGCTGGAAAGCACATTAGCCCATCTCACCTGATTTATTTGGTTGTCGTACCAATACCTAAACAAGGACACACAATCTTCTGGTACGCCTGTATCTCTTAGTTTATGCCATAGTGTCTCGTAATTTACTCTATCAAAAGCTTTAGAGAGATCGAGAAAACAGGCGTACACAGGTGTTTTTCTTTTCGTGTAATACCCGACAGTATGCTTGAGACAAAGTATCGCACTTTCGGTGGAAAGCCCTGGTCGAAAACCGAACTGGGCGTCATGCAGCCGCAGGTGCTTTTCAAGTATACGGTCAAGCATACTATCGAGTATCTTAGCGGCTGTGGTGGCAAGCGATATAGGGCGGTAGTTAGCCTTATCCGACAGGTTGCCCGTCCTATTTTTAACTATTGGCACTACAACCGTCCTCATAAGCTCAGCAGGGAGGTAAGAGTGGCAAGCGCACAAGTTAAACAGCATTGCTAGTACGCGCGGTAAATGCACCCCCGCATACTTGAAATGCTCAATACTTAGACCATCGAAGCCAGGCGACCTGCCCCTTTGCATTTTATTTATAACATGAGTTATGTCCTTCGCAGTAAATAAGACAGATCGCCTGTCTCCGGTGGATGGCGTGACACTCCCAGATCTCCCAGCCGAGGCCCCAGGAGTAAGCGGTTTTACAATAAAACTATTTTTAAATAATTCCGCAATATCCCCGGGTTCATAATGGTCATCTACGCTAATAGGCAGACCAGGCTTCACATTCATTTGCTGAGTACCTTTCCAAAAATCCTTGAACTTTTTGTTAGAGTGCGACGTAGCCAACTTGTCCATTTTCAACTGCTCTTGACGATCTAAACACCATCTTAGTCTAGATTTGAAAAACTTTTTTGTTTGTTGCATTTTATCATATATCGGACCTCTCCTCGGTTGACCAGCTATACTCCACACCTGAAAGTGTAACCTAGCCTGCCTATGCGCTTCGGAGACATATTTATTCCAGCCTATGACACAGCGATGCTTTTTATTTGATTTACACTTTAGAACAGACGTATTTCTAGCTGCCTGACTCAGAATGTTTGTAATATTGCTATACATGTTATCAATGATTTTAAAATGACTTTTTACGCTACAAATACTGTCACAGCAGTCTCCCAAAGTGCTCGGGAAATCAATATCTTTTAACCTGTCATTACAAATCCTATGGTATTCACTGATCTGATCACTCTGACGATCCCCCCATGTTATGCCTGATAGATGGTTAGTATTCGGAATATTAACTGTAGGCTTTAATATATTCATATTACACTCCAATAACACAGGGAAATGGTCCGACCAATAAACATCATAAAGGACAGAAACACTGCGTATCGTTCCCAAAGCACTTTCAGAAACAACACAGTGGTCTAGCCACCTACGACACCCATGTACGTCACTTATATACGTATAAGTATCCGAACGTAAACCAAGTACGTCCACATCCGCGCACGACCATTTCTGTTCTAAACAGAAAGCAGTAAGCTCCCGATAGAATGGTTCGCCTATATGAGCGTTGTAGTCCCCCAAGAAATACACGGCTTGAACGTCCCTGTAGTCATCGACAACTGCGGATAATACCCCTAAACATTCCACAAACAAAGGCAAGTTCTCACTGACGTCCGTGGGCATGTATATCGAGCACACCAAGAACGTAGCAACACCATTGTTCACCTTAACTATCACAATTCTGTCACTACTTGTGTCAACAATAGTTACAGATTTAAAAGCACTTTTCTTGAACAATATGGCAACACCACCATACGGCCTCCCTTTAACCATGCCTTCCGACACATCCACCGCCGATTTACCAGACCACCCGAAATCACTGTCCACCGTGGCCAATAGACTTAAATCAAACGGAAACAGCCACGTCTCCTGTAAGGCTATTATATGTGCACTCTTACATAATTCCCTTATACCCTCGATCGAGCGCTTAAAACCTCTGCAATTAAAACTAATCATTTTGCAAATATTACTCATATTCAAGCGTTAGGTATTTTTCGATCCACTGTCCTCTCTAGTTTCTATTCCTGTTTTTTGCAGGTGCCACTTTAGAGCGACAAAGCGCCTGAAAGTTATGTTACTAGGCCACAATTGCTCATTTAAATAGACGTTGAGCTTTGACCTACTTACATATACCTTATACGAATTGTATCCCTTCTCGCGTTTCATAGGTATCTTAGATAATGTGACATTTTCATGGGTTTTTTCTAAAATATATTCGATTATATCAGCCTCTGATACTGACTTGTCCACGTTAGAAATATACAGCGGCACTTTGGTATCGGCTGCCTTAAACTTGGAATCGGTCGACGTAGAAGCGCTTCCCGTATTACCTATAAATTTATTCCTGTATCGCCTCCTTCGCACCTCAATCCAACCCTCATCACGCTCAGTTTGCTTCCATGCGCCATCCTTTTTAATTACATCCGCAAAAGACTTATTTAGCCCTAATTCCGCGCCAATAATCGGCCTATATTGCAATTCACCGGCCGCAGTGTCAAGGTCATGGGCTTGAGTTGCATTCAAAGTCTTATCTCGAACCGGTTGCACTTCTTCTAAACGCTCAATGCACTGCTCATGCGCCGTATGTGAAAGCAGGACAGGTTGCTCCGGCGATCTAGGCGCGCGAGTGGGAGAGCGCGCCGGGCTGGGTTCGGTGACCGTTATCTCTGCGGGTGCATTGACCTCCCGCTCACCTGAGCCGCTCATAGTTGTCGCATGCAGCGCATTATTATTTATCGAGCCATTAAAACTAATTCCAATAGGACCGGAATCCAGTAAATATGCACCCCTTTTTCTCGTGTTTACGTTAAAATACGGCTCATGAGTTCTCAAGGAATTTATTGTAATGTTTTGACTCTGTATTTCACTTTTAATTAAATCGAGTTGATCGTGAGTTACATACGATTCCTTAATTTCTCGCACTTGATTTTGGACTGTCACTAAATCCTTAAGTAACCTTGTAACATCTATGTTTTCGAAATTCACTGGCGGAAGTTTGTGTAGGTCTTTAGCCACAAAAATAGGAATTTTATCCGTTTTTGTATTTTTCATTAGAGATAACATATCTTCCACATTCCGTTCCGTTTTGTCCTTCCTCCTCGATATACATCTCTCACTGGTTTCTATAGAATTAAATAGAAGAGCCTTAGCCTGCTCTATTTCCACATCAGAAAATCCCGTGCAGCATATTCTCATCAGACTAAAATTGTCCATAACATTAAGTTTGTTTTGCATAAAAGCCAGCACCTCATTAATAACGATATTACACGACACACATTTTACTGTTGTAGACGACATAATTTCGCTCACACTCGAACGCGTCAACGAGTGACGCGGGCGCACACCACGGATTCTGCACGCGACTGACTGACACTATAAGCCGTTTCTACGTTATTTTTTGTTCTGTGGTCGCCGTAAATACACGGATTACACGGTGTCTGCTGAGTCACTTATAACCTCACGAACACCTTATTATAATTATATTATGTCATACTTAAATGTATACAGGGTGTAAGTCTAATACGGGCGAAGCTCTTAACGGGTGTTAGTTTACGACATAATAAGTACATTCAAATAACTTTTACTTAAAATTAGAGCAACAAAATTTTCCATACAAAATAATTCGGCGCGCAATGTAGAGCAACATACGAGAGTTAAACACTCGTTGACAGCTAATTTCAAAAGCGGATGACATAACTGACATATCAACAATAACAAATGTTCGTACCTACATTGCTGCTCGGATAATCTTAAAAAAAATCTGTGGGGTCATAATTAAGAGTAACTTTAAAAAACCTTGTAATCCATGATTAAAAAATAAAAATAAAAAATAAAATAAATTTTATTGCCACAAGTTGCTAAACTACATATACAATCCTTTCAGGCTTAAACATAACGTAATCATAAAAAATAAACATAAAGTGAAGAACAAAGTAATCATATAATATAATTAAACATTTAAAAACAAGATGAAGGGCAATGGGTATTACACTAATGAATCCCATGCCTGGTTTATTGATCGCCCGTATTAGATTAACACACTGTATATTATGTTGGGACATAATATTTATTATGGGAATTAATGGGACCATCGCGGGGTTATACCTACTTGTTCGATTAAAAAAATATTGAAAACGTCCAGGACTGAAGTGAGATAAGCTAATGATATATTATTTGTCAGCCTCCGTAGCCTAGTTGGTAGTGACCCTGCCTACGAAGCTGGAGGTTCCGGGTTCGAATCCCGGCGAGGGAATTATTTGTGTAATTTATTTATCACAAATATTTGTTCCTTGGTCATGGCTGTCTATGTATTTAAGTATCTATATGAATCTATATATTGTATTTATATCGTCGCCTGGTACCCTTACACGGTACATCACAAGCCTTAATGGAGCTTACCATGGGACTAGGTCGATTTGTGTAAAGATGTCCAAAAATATTTATATTTATTTATTATTAGGCGTGTGGTGACAGCAGTAAGAATACATTTGTCACCAGCCCAACTCCTCCTGCGGGTGTCGTAAGAGTCGACTAAGGGATTGAAGTGTCACTGACCATTATTTGATAAAAGATTGACGATGGGCAGCAGCGTCATCATAGTGGACACATTACTGCGATCGCCAATCCGCTTGCCCAGCGTGGCGATTATGGGCATTTACCTCCTAATGCATCTATACGCATAGTTAATAGGAGAGGCCTATGTCCAGCAGTGGACTATCATGACGATGATGATTTATTATAAAAAAAATACCTTTATAGGCCAATATTCGATATGATACTCAAGCATTTTGGACATCCACTATCCAGACTTATTGTATGATATTTTAATTAAGTTTACTAATTCTCGACCCTAATGTAATCCTCAAATAATCATTTCGTTCCACTGTTCAATTCTTCTACTTCATTCTAGTGTGTACTTGAGTACGCGCCACGCTCTCGAGTCGCGAGGCATGAACGCGGGTTTTGTGCTTGATAATGGAGACCTAGGCTCTCTGAAACATGTTGCGCGTAGTGAATAAATACACGCCCCTTTAACCGGGCAATGGGCAATGGCAACTTACTGCGACCATATATAACATGGACGTCTAACGCCAGCTCAAAAATGACCCCAAACACAATTGTTCAATTGTGCCAAGATGGGCAGGACATAGTGCTTTTCTTAACACCGCGCATATTTCAGCGCAACATTTTGACATTTTTTTTTATTAAATATAGCCAATTAAAACTTTGACGGACCAGTCACATCTATTTTTAAATGACGGTTAAAGTTTTTATAGGTTGATATTGAAATGAATTACCGTGATGCATTGAAGAGGGGGTGAGATTTGTCAACTAAATTCAGGACCGTTTTTGAAAGCCAATTTAGTATGCCGTGCGGGTTCCATATTTTATTTGTTCGTAGGCAACTTACATCATGAGACTTTCTCCATAAAAAAATTAGCAACTTCGAGAATTTTCTGCTACTTGTACATTTCTAGGCTGGCCATAAAAAATAGCCATCCATAAAACGGACATTTAATCAAATGTTCCACTTGCAGTGAACGATGGCCGACGAAGTGGAACGCTTATAAAGGAACAAACAAAGCGGCAGACACAAAGTGAAGTTGCGCAGAACAATGCCCGCTTTGATGAAAGCCGACCACTTTTTATAAATACGGTAGCAAATAAGCAAACAACCTGCATAACGAATGTTTAGAGAGACATGACAGGACTAGTTCACGACGACTTATCAGCGGAGCGAGTGGCGCCTCAAGATTAAGAAAGCCGGCCGCAAGTAACGGGAAGTGGTAAGGAGATAGCAGAAGAAGAAAGTAGCAAATAAACATACCATTTAAATAAATAAATATCTTGGGACATCTTACACAAATCGCCCTAGTCCTACGGTAAGCTCAATTAAGGCTTGCGATGTGGGCACCAGGCGGAGATATATACAAGGTAGAATTCGACGAGGGACCTTTACGGAATTGGGAGATAGTTAAGGCTATACTGAGCAACTTTTACTATGGGACCAACCCCGAAATCGTAAAAAAAAAACTTTCATACATTGTGTGTATACATGCCGTACCTTTTTGTATGGATAAGTTTTTTTTTATACGATTTCGGGGTTGGTCCCATAGTAAAAGTTGCTCAGTATAGCCTTAACTATCTCCCATTTCCGTAAAGGTCCCTCGTCGAATTCCACCTTGTATAATAGATAGATACATATAGATACTTAAATACATAGACATCCATGACCAAGGAACAAATATTTGTGATAAATAAATACACAAATAATGCCGTCACCGGGATTCGAACCCGGAACCTTCAGCTTCGTAGGCAAGGTCACTACCAATTGGGCTACGGAGGACGAAACCATACCATTACATACACCATTTGAAGGTTCGAACTTAAAAAACGTAAATTTTCAATATCTGTATCTGTTATTTTCATGGCGCATTCGTTAGAGTGACAGAGACTGACTAATTGCTTAGCTGAAAAAAGTAAGAAATCATAAATATGAGTTACCAAAAGAAAAGACACCTAGCTCACTAATTAATATCTTAGGTAGAACGTTTATGAACATTAGGGTGGTCCAAAACGTATGTTACTAATGTTTCTTTCTCCATTAAGCTTTTTCTATTTGTTTATGTAGACATTAAATGCTTCTCTGCAAATTTATAGCGAAATGTAAATGGGTGAATCAATTTTTTCCGTCTGTTATTTTTCCGTCAGAGTAAATGTTCATCTATATGTCTTCAGAATTAACCTCTTAAAGTTTGGTCGGTGAATAAAAAATCTGTCTGTAGTCTCAAAATTGAATTCCGTCTCGTTTTACAAAAATACCTATGCACCTGATAGTATGAGTACAAGACAGAATAGTAATGCGATATGTGTAATATTGCTATTTGTAGTATAATAGCTGCAATGCATGAGTCCAATTTGATGCATTTTATTTCTAATTAGATCTAGTAACTGTGTAATTTGGCACGAACCTTATCTAGCTGCGCGCCCCAGGCTATAGTGCGTTACTCCAATTTCGCCGAGCGCTGAGCATAATACGAGCAGGCAACTAAATGCACTCTGAAATAACGTTGTTTTTATGAAACTAACCACAGAGTCTTTTGAATTGAAGCGTTGGGAATACTTGTTGTTTAAGAAAATTGCAGCATTTTGTTTATGATTAAAGATCTCAAGCGTAGCGAGGGGCGCTAATAAGGTGACATTTGCATTAATATTTGCCATTATCATAATTTTCCTGAGTGGCTAACAAAGGCTTGGGGCTTTGTAACTTTTGTGTTATGATATGTTATGAGAGAAGAAGAGACTCGTCCATTACGTTTATGTTATATTGTACAGAATTATTGCTCATTATACGCGGGTCAATCACGTTTTTTTTTGTTATCCTACCACGTCACCCAGGGGACAAAACTGGCATAGTTTGCTAGAAGAAAGTATCCTGCTCGCTTTAATAATATGATTAGTGTGTTACCCACCATTGAAAGGCCTCGTAACAATAAAAAATTGTAAATTTGATTGCTATTAAACTGTGATTTTAAGAGTGACCCAGGACAACGTAACCATGGCAACACGTACATAAAACATGCACGTGATTAACCCACGTATTTGTTGATGGTATAAATTCTTCAAGTTTGTCTATGTAGAGTCTGTTCGGTAAGTGAAGGTATAAGGCAGCGAGGCGCAGCCACTATCCACTATTACTGCTATTAGGTACTTTTAAAACATGAACCTACTAAAACCACAAATTCAATAAGGGTCAATTGCAAAAAAAATGTACATAGTTGACGACCTTCAATAAAAACAAAATTTAACTTTCGGCAGTGAAAAAAAGCAACATATTAAGGTGGATGACCGTGTGGTGATGGCAGTAAGAATACATTTGTCACTACCACAACTCCTCCTGCGGGTGTCGTAAGAGTCGACTAAGGGATTGAAGTGTCACTGACCATTATTTGATAAAAGATTAATGATGGGCAGCAGCGTCATCATAGTTGACACATTACTGTGATCGCCAATCCGCTTGCCCAGCGTGGCGATTATGGGCATTTACCTTTTAATGCGTCTATACGCATGGTTAATAGGAGAGGCCTACGTCCAGCAGTGGACTATCATAGGCTGATGATGATGATGATGATGATTAAGGTGGATTTACACCAAACGAGCGAATGCTCATTCTATCCCCACTCTAAGAAATTTGTTTGATACACAAAACGTAATTCGTCGAAACTCGTTGATTTCGTAAAGAGGGGTTAGAATGAGCATTCGCGCGTTTGGTAAACCCACCTTTGCAATTTTCAATGAACAAACAACAATACATGTATTTTTTTTTTATATCACGCTTCTTTCTACTGCCAAAGGTTGTTGGACACTACACACTATAATTAAGCAGTACGACTAACTTTCTTAACACAATTGACGCAATCGTGATTTTTGTTTTGATTAAGGCCTTAACTATGTACAGTCACGGGCATAAATATGTATACACTTTTCTATCTTGTGCCGTAAAAATAAGGTGCAAATTAAAAGTGTATACATATTTTTGCCCTTGACTATACAAATTTTTCATAATTCACGCATAAGCTTATTTTAAAAGTTATTGTATCTTTTCCGTGCTAGCAATAGTGAACTTTGAATTTACAAAAAATGTATATAGGAACAAATGAAATAAAGCTAGTTCGTATCCACGTAATATAGTTTCTTGGAGTGTATCCTTCACCCGCTGACCTACTAAAACGTAAACAAACAAACTAAAATCCCCTTTATTTTCCGGCAAACTTTGCCCCATTGTACAAAAGAGCGTTACATTTTTTAACAGCGGTGAAGCTTTCTCACATTGCCCGGAACGGATCGAGATACGAAATTTGAAAATATAAAATACAAGTTGAAATTTTAATGGTTGTTCTCCGTTTAAGAGCACGTTCGTGTTCCGGTTAGGAAAATGCGTAAGAAAATTTTTAATGTTCCAAAAAAAATTTTTGCTCTATAGACAAATTATTATTTTTTCAAGTGAAACAAAAATTTTTCTCGTTTACCTAATTGGAAAACGATATTGAACAAGCCCTTAAACAGATAAAAACCATTTAAATTTCATCTTCCATAATCCGTTTAAATAGCTTTATTTCATGATTAATTATCGCGGTAACCGAAGAAGATATTATACACTCAATATCAAACATTCTAAATCATTTATGGGTCACTAATTCACAATCATGGTGTGTACAAGAAAATAGGATTTGCGATTTCCTAAATACATATGTACTCTGCGATAGTGTTATTAAAAAAATATCTTATGAAATAAAATAAGTTAACATTATGAGATATGGAAGTATCTACTGTAATTAACAAGGTTATGTTTTCAAAATGACGGGCGTTTGTCCGATCCTTGGCAATCATTTTTTTCAAAGTTGTCTCCCTAAATGTTTATCCTATTAGGATCGAAAGAGCTTCTGAGTAAAAATCATTTAAGAAAAACCAACAGTGAGAGCGAACAATTTTGATAAAAAGGCCCAGGATGTTATGTCCGATTACGGATCGGAGAGTGAAAACGCGCTCCGATTTAAACAACACTCAAGAACTAAGAGATTGTAACCTGCCTTCTGCAGGTTTAATGATACCCTCGGGGAATGACAAAGTGCGGGGCAGTTTACGTGGTTTTTGTGATTTTCGGCGAAGGATTTTGTGGAAATAGTTGCAAAGAAGGGGTGAATCGGTTCGTCAAAGACTTTATTTGGATAATGACTTTGTAATATTCGACTCAAAACGGTTTAAATATCTCTTAAAAAATTAACTTAAATTTTATCAAAATTAATATTAGAGTGACAAGTCTTCGGGGGTAAATTCAATTTCGCACATAGAAAATTTGAATTTGCTAATGTAACAATGCACGCCTGTATTTTTTAAGTTTGCCGCCTTTTGCTAAAGGCTGTTGCTGCTACTTGTCAAAGGTTGTTGGATGAAGTACAAGTATGTCATATCGTCGCATACTACCCATGGTTCAAACGTTACTTACTTTGGGGCTTGGTTGATATGTTTTGGAGAGTACAAAGTCACGATCTTTTGAACAGCCTCAGAAAATTTATAAAAGAGAAAAAAACTTGGAGACTACTTGTCAAACCGACGGGCATTGTGAGACAGTTTCGAATAGTTCCGAAAATGGCTTTCAAGGAGTTGATTGATTGACAAGTTGATTTCCTATTATGTTGCTTTCCATACATGAACCCATAAAAGAAGATCTATAGAATCGCCAAAATTGGGTCCCCTTTAGTGTTCGCTGCCAACAGTTCAGGGAACACTTTTGCAGTTGCTTTGGAGTCTATGTTTCTGATACCATCTTTATTTATAGACTGGTCAACTGGAGAGAACTACAATCAAAACTAAAATTAGGTATCGTAACTTTAGACCGGTTTAAATACGGAAGAAAACTTAAGCGAATACGAAAAATTATGTATGTACGTTGCCACGTCGGCAAATCTTAACTGACCCAATAAAGTATAAGTATTCGTTTTTGCAGAGCATTTTGTTACTTAACTAGGAAATTATCTAGCTGCCAAACAATCTTATTTTTCATAATTTCTTAACCATTTTATTTTAAACAGCAATATAAAATCGAATATAATAATTATTAGACTGACGAACCTGCCTGCGTCCATGAGTGTTACGTCATGCCCGAAACGTCAGGATAATATTAAATGAAAGTTTACACGATCAAGTCCCGTTTGTCATTTAAATATGAGGGTCGATTACAAAAAAATTGTACGTAGTTAAGGCTTTAATCGAAATAAAAATTGTACTTCGTAGTACAAAAAATATGGCGTGAAATTTTCGTTACAGCGTTTTCTTTAAAGCCCTTTAACTATGTAATTTTTTTTGCAATCCACCTATGAGCGATAGTCGTGGAAGTTTAAATTAATATGTTACATATATATATATACAATTGTAATGGTTTAACGGAAAATCGACGAACTTGTACTCATGGCTCTGAAAATTGGCAAAATTTTCCGAAAAAAACTTCGAATCCTAACAATCCAACTACTCGTTTATCCCAAAGAGGTATAGTTACCGAAATCTTGTGAAGTTCCAGTGGATTTGTTACTTGTTTGCAACGTGACAAGCCCACGGCCGAGGCTCTAATTATTTCACTAACTTTTGCTAATCTATCTTCGTTACGTCGAAGGACTTCGGAAAGAAGTAGGGTTAGTTTCAGACTTTGTGACTATCAGCAAAATTATACTAAGGCATAAATATATACACCGTTACCAATTAACTAGTTAAACCTTTGCTATAGATATTAGATAAAGTTAGATAGGTACCTTCTTATTAATCTGTGTCAAAAATTGCATGTTTTGATTAAATATTTATCCACTTTATTCATAAACGTCTGCTAACTTAGCAAGCCGCTAAGTATTGCTTGTCCCTTTCGGTTTTATCAATATGTCCACAAAAGTGAAAGGAATAAACGGTATCTATTACCGGCTTGTTAAGTTAGGAGTCCATTTATGAGTAAGGGGGTTAATTGGCCTATAATTTACTCATTTCGTCTATTTCCTTTCTTTTTTCTACAACAGTCGGTAAAATTATATTTCACGAACTAAAATAAGTATTTTAATCATAAAATGTCAATTATGCAGCCTCGCTGTAATTTCTCGGACCCCTTCTGAAGTGTGGTCACAACCCTGGAGACGATTAATTAAGCCAATTAATAATATCCCTCGTATTTGACACGTACTAGTCCGAGGGAAATTGTTTTATCCATAATATAAGAATCATCATAATATCAGCCGAAAGACGTCCACTGCTGAGCATAGGCCTCCCCCAAAGATTGCTAAAATGACCGGTCCTGTGCCACCCGCATCCAGCGGGCTCCTGCGATCTTCATCAGATATCAGTCCACCTTGTGGGAGGCTACCCACATTTGTATCTGAGTTTCGTTAGATACATACAAACTATATCTATCTACGTAACACAAATATAGTAACGCTTCATACAATGTACAGTACCACATAATTATAGTGCCGTGCAGTACAGTACGTGTGGTGACGGCAGTAAGAATACATTTGTCACCACCCAAACTCCTGCGGGTGTCGTAGGAGTTGACTAAGGGATTGAAGTGTCACTGACCATTTGGTAAAAGATTGATGATGGGCAGCGTCATCATAGTAGACACATTACTGCGATCGCCAATCCGCTTGCCCAACATGGCGAATAGGCATTTACCTCCTAATGCGTCTATACACATATAATAGGAGAGGCCTACGTTCAGCAGTGGACAATCAGAGGGTGTTGATTGTCACGATTTTAAGAATAATCCTATATTATAAGTCGCTCTGTATTTCTTCACGGTAGGTACTGGCTTCCTATTGGTCGTGAGAACAGGCCGTAAAGTATGGCACCTCACTTAAATTGAAATGGCGATACTCGCGTGGGTAGCACTCGGGCTTGGTAATTAGATTGAGCCCGGCAGTCACGTGACCCATATGGCTCTTAGGTGACACGGTGTCACTAAATTGTGGTCTGTGTATAGTGAAGGACTGGAGACTAATAGTATCTATATATTATCTTTTTAGGTATAGGTATTTACCTATATTTAGGTTTCTGTTGCTAGGAGGGGACATTGGAAAATCACTACTCATTACTATTACTTCTGAGACTTAAACAATTAAAACACGATTACGAAGGAAATTATTTCCTAACTAGTCTTCAATAAGCAGGTACATTCATTTTATGTATAGTACAATACAATACTCTACAACCAACCATAATAACTATATTTAAAAAACAATATAGGTACACAGTAAATCTGATTGAAAACAATCTGTACAATATTATCTATAGACCCGATATCCGCACTGATCGTTTACATTGTCAATAATTTTCTTCATAATCATAAATCATTGGGTATTTTTCGATTCCATGGTGACCAGTTTTTTTTTTCATCTGGTGTGGCTTGGTCACCAGGTCTGTGGTTCTTAGAACCCGGTCGCCATACTAGATGAAAACAGTTTCTCTCTAGTTGTCAGAAAGATATTCCAATAAACATTGACAAAACACTATCCCACACCAATGGTAGAAGTAGCAATTTCTTCCACGTATCACAGAAAAGTTCTTCAGCGGATATATTTGACCCGTAGCCGTACCTGTACCATGACTGTGCAAGTATCAACGTTAGGTTTTACTCGATACGTAAAGCAGGTGATCGCGCTTGCTTCAATATATTTATTATTATATTAGTAAAACCTAACGTATCCTTTACTTTCCAATTCATGGTTGTACATGAACCACATACAATGTCGTATAAATGTGTTAAGTTAATTACTCTCAGTCCCAAACGCTTAATGGCAACGAGAATTTATTTTATGAACCTGTACGTATGTCATCAACAGATGACACTGTGGTGCACTTAAACTAAGAACATAGTTATATCCCCGAAGGCAAGAGTAAAGTGTCCGAGATATGAGCATTCTGCGAGTGCCAGTAGCGCCACAAATCACTCGCAGTAACCTCTTCCGAACGTGTGGTTCCCGATGCTTCTCGAGTCTGGTTAAACCTAGGCTACAGCCTACAACCGTATTATATAAGTTGAAATTTTAATGGTCGTTTTCCGTTTAAGGGTATGTTCACTATCGTTTTCCGGTTAGGAAAAAGGCGGAAGAATTATTTCCTCTCAAAAAAATATAGATTTTCTATGAAGCATCGTAACCGATTTGGAAGAAATTTGCACCATAATATTTTTTTTCACGAGAACCAAAATTCTCTTTTACCTAATTGGAAAACAATACTGAACAAGTCCTTAAACGGAGACCAACCATTACCATTTCCCCTTGTAAAAAACGTGAACGCAAGCTCATAATTATATTTATTAATTTCGATTATAACATTTTTTCATCTAATCAAAAAATCGACATTATTACAACAGTCCTGTTAGCTTAACACGTGGTTAGTTCGTAGTGGCAGACTAACTATCCCTCTTTTATTTATATTGTTAGTAAAAGATGAAAAATCTATCTCGCGACGACATACTGACGTACCAATCATGACATGTGCTGAGCAAACTGAAAAGAACTCTACTCACCATCTTGGCCAATGTCCACAGAGTAGAATGACGCTGAATATTTTTTATGCACTCGTATAACGCAAAACTTTTTTCGGCCAGCCGAAAGACGTCTACTGCACATAGGCCTCCCCCAAAGATTGCCACAATGACCGGTCCTGTGCCACCCGCATCCAGCGGACTCCTGCGACCTTCACCAGGTCATCAGTCCACCTTGTGGGGGGCCTATCCACGCTGCGCCTTCCAGTACGTGGCCGCCACTCGAGAACCTTCCCGCCCCAACGGCCATCGGTTCTACGCGCAATGTGCCTCGCCCACTGCCACTTCAGTTTAGCGATTCGGAGAGCTGCTTCGGTTACTTTGGTTCTATTTTTAATCCGCTATGCTATTCTCTTATTCACTCATTCGACGTGCGTTCGTCAACGAGCTCGACGTCGAGACAGCCTTGTATAAAATCCTAGCTGTTTTGTTTGACATTAGGAATCGAGGCTGTGAGCGAGGTTGTGGGCGAGTTTGTCGCTGTTTTTCGTTAGAGAATACGAAGTTCGTACATTAAACGTCAAACTCTCGACGCAGTGTAGTTCTAGCTCACGCCACATTTGTCGCCGAGCACTAGTGTCGTTTAAAGTACATTAGTGAATACCATTTTTAGGCTCGACGCTGCCGCAGCGCTGACACAGCGCTGACAGCAAGGCGGTTTCCTTAGTGAATAACACTGCCGATCTCACAGAGAGACTCCTAGCATAGCCCTTTTTACTAAAAATTGGTTATTACAAGTACCGCACATTTTGTGGCAGCAACTCGACTCGCGGCTCTGTGAACGACGACAGTAGCTCCGAGCGCGAGGCAGTGATTTGTCGCCAGCCGACTGTCTTTTAAGGCGATTAGTGTGCTTGATGGAAATACTGTAGTCTTTTTACCTTTCAGAAGTCAATGTAAACTGTCACACATGTCGACGTAAAATAAAATGTGACGTATAGTCTATCTAACCAGCTTATCAGTGGAAAAAGGCGGAGCATTCAAATTTTCTATGGACAACCAACTCTGCCCGCCTATATTTTTTTTATTTGCATAATTTTCTCCTGACGAATTGGTTGGATAGGGTATACCTTTGTAACTTAATGACTTACCTTCTATTTATTCATTTTGTATAGGTATACATACAAAAAAGTCTCTTACCAACGAGTTTTTCCGACACAACAGTTTTTGCTGCGACAATTCGTGTATCGCGATTGCGCTGCGGACATGTTTCGACTCTCAAATACAAGGCGGTGATTTGTCGTCAGTCGACTGTCTCCTAAGGCTAAAAATATAGCATTTGTCTTTTGCTGTAGGAGTAGGTATACTTCGTAGTGACTGCCTACGAAGCTGCAGGTTCCGGGTTCGAATTCTGGCGAGGGCATTTATTTGTCTGTTTATTACAAATATTTATGCTTTGGTTGTTTTATATGTATTTAAGTATCTACAGGGTGTAAGTCTAATACGGGCAAAGCTCTTAACAGGTGTTAGTTTACGATATAATAAGTACATTCAAATAACTTTTACTTAAAACAAGAGCAACAAAATTTTCCATACAAAATAATTCAGCGCGCAATGTAGAGTAACCAACACGCGAGTTAAACTCTCGTTGACAGCTAATTTCAAAAACAGATGACATAACTGACATATCAACAATAACAAAATGTTCGTACCTACATTGCTGCTCCGATAATCTTAAAAAAATTCTGTAGGGTCATCATTAAGAGTAATTTAAAAAAAAAACCTTGTAATCCATGATTACACTAATGAATCCTATGCCTGGTTTAATTGATCGCCCGTATTAGACTTACACACTGTATAATAAATGTTATTACATTTTACCATACCAACACCGTAAGGTGAGGTGATTGTACAATTAAGCCGCTTTAAGTAATATTGCCTACTGACATTTATTTTATTTAAGGTCGTTAAGGATGCAAGTCGCCTTAACGGTAGACACGTGCGGTAATTGCCAGTAAATCGGAATCAGGCACTTAAGCAATTCGCCTTAATTCTGTTTACTCCACTTTAGCGTTAATCCGCCTTAATTATATTTATTGAGTTGTACGCTCGCATAATTTGCTTGCGGTAAATATTGTAGGCCTTTGCGACGGAGTTTAAATATTTACATGAAATTGTTTGCATTTACTCGATTTTGTAACGAAATAAAGTAGGTGAAATTCTTAACATGAGTTTATATCTATAATACATATCCGGTATTTTAGAATTATTTACACGTCGGGCTTTGGCCGAGGGTGCTCCGGACGAGGACCCTCTTAATGGGTCGAAACATGTCGAGTAATCATCGACTTAAATAGGTACGTGAGTAACCCGGTTTTATAATATTTTAATATCCGGTATTATTTATAATACAGTCACTTTCAGTTATTACGGCCTTCGTAGTATAAGACACTATCTGGGACCCGTTTCTCGAAAGCTTGTAACTTGTATTACAAGTGGAAGTCTCTTTTTAACACTATTAATTAGATAAAGACATCCGTTTGTATTACAACAGCTTTCGAGAAATAGGCGCCTGATAGAAACATATGGCCGAGCCACACCGAATGCGGATTCACGCGCGTGCACGCCACGCAAGCGGTGTGCCATGTAATATGACATCTGCATACGCTACAACGCGCACGCCACGCACCCGCGCACGCGCTGCACACACGCATTTGGTGTGACGCTTTTAGCTAAGGCGACATAAGAGTGTATCAAATAAAGTTGGTATGTTAGTTAATATACGCGAGTTTATCCGTTTTCATAGTTTTATTTCATTCATGAGTAATCCTCGCGGTAACCGAAGAAAATATAGTGTATCAAATAGTTTTACGGTCTTCATGGTTTATGATACTATTGACGGTGACAGGTTTACTTTTTCACAGCTACAATAAAATTTTCCTAACTAGTGCGGAAAACTAAACTTTGCAGACGCTTCGCGTCCGTAAATTTCTCTTTTTAAGGCACTTGTTATGAAAAAAGTCGTTCGATAGACGTGTGAAAACTTATTTTTAACTCGGGTGATTGTCGCCCTCGTTTCACGCGGGCTCCAACTTTCATCCTCGTCGAAAAAAAAATGTTTGCACAAGCATCGAAATGTACTATTATGATTTTGTTGGTATCGATAATAGATCACATTTATCAAATACAATTAACACATTATTTTTTATTAATTTATCCTTCATGCAAATTTAACATACTGAGCGCACTAATCACAAGGCGTCAATTGTGCGGTATGAGGAAGGCGGCGGGGAGGGGTGATCCAACCTGCCCCCGCCGCGCCGCGCGCGATGACATTTTAAACAAACATTTGACAGCTCGTGCGTTTTGCTAGTTATGCACGTCAATAGATGCGTAATACCTCTACACGTTTTGTTAAATATGCGGCGCAGGGGTACAGGCATCAGCCGCGAAAGCTGATTACGTGGGTTCGATCCCCACCTCGGACTCTAGGTGATTTTGGTCGTTTTTCTTTGATATATGACATCTAATATTTATAATTTATATAGTATTAAGTAGTGTGACTATTGAGAAAAAATAAAAAGTACAAATCAAAATATTTATTTAATAAATAATTTGCTTTGTATTTTCACAATACGTTCTAACATTAGTATTTTAGTTTTTTTGTTCCAAAGGCGTAGTAACAAACTACTATTACGAATGTAGTGGTATTTATTGTATTAATGAAAAAGTAACCCTGTATATAAATAATAAAATGATAAGTGATTTACAGTCGTAGATACTAATTGATTGTCCTACAAAACTTTTCAGAGTTTGTCTTATAATGTTTATTTATTTACACATCAACATAGACCTAGCCTTATACAATAAATATTCAGAAACAACTAAATTCGTAATCCTAAAAAGTGTAAATTTCCTCCACCACAAAAACGCGAAGCTACTACAAAAACAATTTAAAACAGTTTCCAACTTCCTTCCCGGATTCCATCCACGTAACTACGTGAAGGTTAAAACACCTCCAATTTTATCAAGAGACTAGAATTCTAACCACAGACCATATATATTTTAAGTTAGACGCAGCAGTTTCAACAAAAGTGGTATAACACGGCCAATATTGTACCCTCTTTTTCAATATGGGTATATTTTTACACAATAAACTCTTACCCCCTTATTCATAAACGTCTGTTAACTTAACAAGCCGCTAATAATTGTTTGTCCCTTTCGGTCTAAACAATGTGTCCATAAGAGCAAAAGGGACAAACAATTATTAGCGGTTGAGTTACTCTTCTGGTGAAGTATGCGTTCACTTCCGATAATGTCCTTCTTCAGAGCACTTACTTACTCAGAATCATGGGTTTTTTCGATCTTAATTGGTAAAAAAGATTAGAAATTTTTCATACATATTTCGTTCTGACCATTCTATTACCTACAAAGTCTATTAAAAATGGTAGTGTGCCGGAATAGAAAAATGAAATTTGGACATTTAATTTTTGACATTTGATAAATGAAATAGGAAAGCGTTGTTCGAGGCAACATAACGCCGGGACGAGTAAATAGCTTAGATCGCCGTTCAGAATCGTACCTAGCTCAAATGTACCAGTCACACTGGCAGTATTGCCGCGCTGAATGGCCATTGACCAATAAATATGCTGTACCAGATCCGGACCGAAGGTCACAGCTGTCCCTCAGCGGACCCAAATCCCTCACGAAATCCAAAGGGTCCACTGTTTTGACAGATCCTTAATTAAGTAGATACAATGTATCGACTTCAGACAACGTATTGTTATATTGTCTGAGACGGGTGGCTGTGGCATATTGATTGGGAAAATGGAATTTAATTATTATGATACTGAATATGTTCTTAGACGTATCGCAACTATTTAAAAGGACCTAAAGGAAGGTGTGTAATTACTTTGTTACGCTCTATTTAGTCCAAGAGCCTCAATCCCAATAGGGGTTTTTTTAATAATATTTCATTGTCTCCGTCTATTTCAATATTTGTCTGTGGTGCTGACTTACCAAGCAGAACTCGCGACACCTGTCTTCACAGCTGCTTCCACGCTTTTCCTTCCCTTTCACTGCACAGAAACAACCCTATTCCTACAGAAATACTGTTCAAATTTACAGCAAAACTCCTAACTGAAAAGCTTTCCCAACCGCGGCATTAAAAAACCACCCTATTCTTACTGAGCTACTATTCAAATTTCAAGAAAGATGGTGAGGGAATGAAAATTTATTTTTCAGGCGCTGGCGTTTCCTTTGGCGTTCTTGGCGCCGCGAGTGGCGTTCACGGCGTGCAGCTTCAATATCGTAGTTTGAGATCAATTTCGCTCCAGTGTGATGTTTCGAGTTCGGAACATCAATTTGTAAAGTTTTATGAATAAACAAAGGATGAACGGTTTAGCGAAACAAATTGAGGGGTTTAAATGAAAATCCGAGGTTCTTTCATGCCTTACTGTAATCAATACGCTCTTGAACTAATATTTTATGTCGCTTCGAATCCCAAGTCGGAATTTTATTCATGTATAAAAGCCAATAACTTAAGTATCAATCATTGACATTTCAATCGCTTAGTTGACTCTTACCCACGGGAAAATTTGGGGTGGTGACAAATTTATTATTACTACCGTCACCACTCGGTAAAATATAAAATTATGTATTGCTATGTTATCAACAGATCGCAGAATAGCAGCCTTCGAAGCCATCTGTCTCCGCGGCTGAGCTTCGTCGATAAATCCCGCTGTCGCATTTGATGTCTAATTTTTGATTTACAGCGGATTTTCTTTGCGAAATGGTCCTTCTAACCGGATGCTGCACCTGTGCTCTCCAGGGTTGCCAGATGGTATCCAAATACATGTCCTTCCCTTTCCATGTTTTCTCGTCGTCCTTTACTATATTATATTATAAATGTATGAGCCCGGAAATCAAGGAGGCTCCTTCTTATGAGCTGTTTGTTAAGCTCCTGTTTCACCATCTCTGAATAAAATGTTATTATCTGTCATATAAATATTAGCTATCCTTTTCATTTCCATGCCTGATTAAAAGGACTGTGATAATTTATTTCACAGATATATTTATCAGGGGATCATGAAAAAGGCTGTAAGAATGTAAAGTAAAAAAATATTTTTATTTTTATTAAACAATGTTTAATACATGTCTAACGTGAACTATTCTTCCTTCTGTCATAATTTACGTAAATACTTGCTTTCGGGCATTGCGAGTTACGATAACTAAGGGTTAAATATCGTTTTAAGTGTTGATTTCAGGTTCAGATTATTGTATTGAATTAAGCTTCACTTTACACCAAATTATAGTATTCTTAAATGCGTGCGCACCTTCTAATTTAGTCTATTTACTA
Organism: Thaumatotibia leucotreta; assembly: GCA_025490895.1. Lineage (NCBI taxonomy): Eukaryota > Metazoa > Arthropoda > Insecta > Lepidoptera > Tortricidae > Thaumatotibia > Thaumatotibia leucotreta. The sequence goes on along the minus strand of JALPQI010002083.1, from coordinate 79,202 downwards.
TTTAAAAAACATTATACCAAAATGATTCACTTAACCTCCATTTTTACGGAATTTTCGTATTCCTAATAATAATATAAATCTACTTTTTTTAGACCTATCCATTCTGTCCTCTATCAAATTATCACCTGGCAACCCTATCCGGTCTGACAGCAAAACGTGCTTGAAATATTTCTAGCTGAAATTGTGCAGCGCTGTAATCTAGACGGTATTAAAAAGCGTTGAAAGTGCTTGCTTTGGATATTAAAAAAGTGTAAAAATAGCGTTGTGTGAAGTTGGTCGGTGGAGCGTTGGGCAGTCTTGTTTGTCATTTTAATACATTATATTAATAGCTTAATTATTTTTTTGCTTCTGTTTTGTTGTGCTCCCACATTGGATGTTATTTTTGTTATATAACGTTATAAAATAAAACAAGGACAAAGTTACATAATACTAGAATATCAAGGAGAGAGAAAGATGTTGTTATATAACGTTTTGTAACGCCAATGTGAAATCAACTGTTACTTGAATTATGTACATTTAAAAAATATAATTTTTATAGAGCCTTAAATACTACATAGTTATTGAGTGTAACAAATAATAGATATGACGATTTAGTATCGTATACATGTATTATTCGCAAAACTAAGTCCCGCCTTTTCCTTCACCGAAAACTAACGCCAACGGTACGTAAATATATTTTACGAACGTAAGTTCCTAAAAACTCATTGTACGAGGCAGGAGTCGTCTTAATCACTTGACCACCACCGCTCTCAAAGTATGTATAATCGAATAAACACCAAATAAAAAAAACGTCTACAAACTATTTCTCCAAGATCCCATCATCAGACATCACTAAACTGATTCCAACGGAAACATTTCGGGCTTATAACGAGTCGTTTAAAAAAATCGGTTTACAGTTTCTTGGGGAATCGACTAACATTCACACAAAAGAAATAGTCAAATTGAGAACCTCCTCGGTCAAAAACAAAGTACGTATAGATAATAATAAATTAAGCAACGAAATATAAGTGAATTAGATATCCGATCCCAACGTCCGACCCATATAATTTCAGCATGTTTTGACCAAAAACTATTAGTATTGTTGTGGTCGGCACAGCCAGAATACTAATGCCGACAATAGCTTTTGTTTGATTCCTGAAAAAATTGAAAATGGACGTCACGTAGGGGTTAGATCCATGGCCTGGGTATTAATGGGGTTGTATCTGGGATTAATTGCTTTTAACATGGGTCCTTTTCATGTTTAGAATGGAATAGTCGCTGAAATGGCATTTTGGATTTTGAAAGGTGACGCGCGATTTAGAACGTGCTGAAATGTATACATTTAATACACCGTGGGTTGTTTAAACCCAACCGATTTTAACAGTGTATTCTTGACCATATTTAGAAACTACAATGTCCTACAAACTTTTCTGGATATAGTTTAGTTTCAGAGTTATTACCAATTGAATAGATTGTGACCAATTGTTAATAGATGTCAAAAAGTGACAAATAAAACTTTTAAAAATGTGGTTTTGGTAAAAAAAAAATGTTATCACTCATTTTAAGTGCTAGTTTTGTGAATAACATTTACTTTTTATATTAGAATATATCCAAAAATAGTAAAAACAATAGAAATTTTTTTTTTCGCCAGAAATTACAAAACTCGTAAACATCAGAAATGCGTGGTTAAAATTTTTCGGGTTATAAGGGCCCACGGTGTATATACCAAATAGAGAAACCATTTATGTCAGTTTAAATCCACGTATACTAGTACCCGCCTGGTTGGCTACCACCGTATATTCGGTGTAAACGCCCGTGAAATGACTTACCTTCGTGTTTGCCGTGTTTCGGGGTCAGCCGGTGTATTTACCAGCATCTAGCGGGCCAGCAAGGCGGTGGCAACTAACAGGTTACTGATTGTCTCCTGTTCGTTGCCGCCGCGATTTGGGCTCTACTTTTCACTTACGATTAGGTGGAGTGGAGCCACTTTGTTGTGCCAACGTTATTTTTATTGGGTCGGCAACGCGCATGTGACACCCTGAGGTTGCAGGCGCCCATAGGCTACGGTGACTGCTTTCCATCAGGCTGGCCGTATGCTTGTTTGCCACCGACGTGGTATTAAAAAAAAAAAAAAAAAACGTATGTCAGCATTCGGGACTGTATGGATTCATTAGGAGGTAATGCTAATCGCCACGCTGGGCAAGCGGATTGGCGATCGCAGTAGCGTGTCCACTACGATGGTGCTCGGCTGCCCAAAGTTGAAGTCAAGTATGTCCATTTTTTTCAGTTTTTGTTTTTTTGCATATTTTGAAAAAGGAACCGAAAACGCATTTTTCTGCATCAAAAATTTTCTTCTAAACCCCTTATTTTTGAAGTTATAGACAAGAAATGTTTTCAGCTTTGTCGAATTTCCCTCAACATCTACGCTAAAACCAAGCATTTGGTCCAGATCCAAGCTGGAAAGCAGTATCTCTAAATGAGATAAGTACTTGAAATTCAAATTGTCTCATGAGATGCTTGATTTCAGCGTTTGGCTTTTAAACTAACCAGACGTTTATACATATATTTTAAGATTTTTAAGTAAAAGCGGAAGTCATTTGCGTCCTGTCTGTGTGTCCGTCTGTATGTAACAGCGGTTTCTGTTGTAACTGTTTAGCGTACGTTTATGAAATTTCAGCTCAAGGTATATATTGTGTGTTGCTACTGAGTTTTGAATATAAATTGCAAAATAACATTTTTTAAGGGGGGGCATCCCATACATGTATCTACATGTCAAAAAATTTTTTTTATCCAAATGTTAATTTGTAATACATCATATGATAGATTTTTAAAAATAAGTTTATGGTTTCTTTACCAATAATTTGATTAATGGAATACTTTCAGAAATAATAGTCCAGAAAGTCTAAAAAAATGTGTCTACACCCCTTAATTTTTTATCGGCAGGTCTAAAAAATATGAAAAAATATTAGAAATATGGCACATGATGCTATCTACTCGCAACATGATTTTGAACATATTCGATCTAGTTGTTTTAGAGAATTCGACAAAATACGTTTTATAACAAAAGCAAAAAGACGTAACTGCCTCATTTTCCCCTACATTTTAGTACAATGCAACAAACCTAAAATCAAGCATGTCAGATTTGCTTGTTTTTACGTTGACGGTTGTTCCCAAAACTTTTTGGGAACAACCGTCAACGTAAAAACAAGCAAATACCACCCACCACCCACTTGGGTGTGCGACAAAGCTGAAAACATTTCTTATTATTTGTGATTAAACTGAGCAATAAAAATAAAAATAAAAATCATCAAAAAATTAACATTATAGTGTTAAACACCATGACAATAAATTTGAATTAATTTTGAGTTTATTTGTCGATGAAAATGACAAATTACGTTTTTTTGCACTCCTGTAAAATTTGCAAAAATGGACATACTTGAATTTGACTTTGAGCAGCCGAGCAGCTGCTGCCCATTATCAATAAATGAATTGTCGATGCTGCCATTGGATATTCTTACATAAATCTACCTAGACTTGTATTATCGATACTAAGTAACGACAAAATGTGATTAATAGATACATACATATTATTTATTTGTCAGCCTCCGTAGCCTAGTTGGTAGTGACCCTGCCTACGAAGCTGGAGGTTCCGGGTCCGAATCCCGGCGAGGGCAATATTTGTGTATTTATTTATCACAAATATTTGTTCCTTGATCATGGCTGTCTATTTATGTAAGTATCTACATGTATCTATTTATCTATTATATATATCGTCGCTTGGTACCCACATCACAAGCCTTGATTGAGCTTACCGTGGGACTAGGTCGATTTGTGTATGATGTCCCAAGATATTTATTTATTTATACACTTAAATACAAAGAAAACAAACATGATTCATTAACAAATACTTATAATAAACACACAAAAAGACGCCCCCAAAAAGATTCGAACCCAGAACCTCCTTCGCAGACTTACCGACCGATCTCGTCATAAATATTTAAATTCCAACTGACAACGCGCCGAAACGACCAATCAGAAGTGGGATCGGCCTCATGTACCGCACACAATTTATACTCTCGCCATCATATATATCTAAACGGCCAGGGTGCTCTAAAATATCTAAGCAAGCCTCTATTGTCATGGTGTGAAAGTACATGTTCAGATATTTTTGAGCACCTTGACCGCTGCGATATATCTAATGACTTACGTAATAAGAGCATAAATATGTACAAATTTTTTTACTTAAGTCTGGAGTACAAAATAATAATAAATATATACTAAGCGAGATAAGAACTTTAATTCAGTCTGAGATCAACAATGCCTTGCATAATTTTAAGCGAGAAATTGTTGACAAAAACCATACTGCTGTAACGCTGCAACAACAAACCTTAATAAAACAACTACAGGACACCAACAAAAAAATTCAAACGCTAGAAGATGAAAATAAAAAAATTAAATCCCAATTACAAGACATTTTGACAAATCAATCTGGCCTGCCGAATATGACTACCACACAAACCGATACCCAAAAAAAGTTTGTACTATATGGTTTGGACGAGTTCTATGGAGAAACGGAAATGTCATTGTATCCTCGCATAAATAATATGTTCAGTGATATACTTAACGTCGACATAAATGGATTCATCGAGTCAATCAAACGAGTAGGGAGAAAGGGAAATCGTCGTCCCCTAATTATTGAGCTCATCAGTAATAGAATGAAAAGATACATCTTGGACAGCGCCCATTGTTTCCAAAACACCGGATATGCTGTATCGGAGATTCTGGATGGAGCCGCGTTAGAAAAACGAAACCACCACATGGAAATGCTAACTAGTGCACGGAAGGATGGGAAGTATGCAATAATTAGGAATAATAAATTATACATAAATGGTTTAGAATACAAAAACGTAGGCAAACCAAGAATATCCACGCTAGAAAAGTCAACCAGTCCATCAGTCTCTGTCAGTACTCCTCCTACGTCTGCAAGCCAAGAGGAAAATGTATCACCCCCTACTCCTGTGACTCTTGCTTCAAGCCCTAGCCCGGGCCCGAGCAACCTAAACATTCCCAAAAAAAACCCAGACCAGACATTTCGCTAACACGGACATCATTATTTTTCAAAATATGCAAAGTCTGTATAACAAACGAGACATTTTAGAGGCATTTCTAGAAGATCTGCGCGAGCCGCTGCTGGCCTTCTGTGTTTCGGAGACCTGGCTCACCCAAGCAAAAGCTAGATTCATTTACTTCGACCACTATCATATAGCTGCATCATTCCACCGAGAGACTCACAATGGAGGAGGTGTTTGCATATTACTACGTAATAATGTAAATTACACTGAGCGAAAAGAAATAAAGTCCATGTCCGTAGAATATGTAATAGAATTTTGCGCAATAGAACTTCTTGATATAAATCTTATATTAATTGTATTATATTGGAACAATAGAGAGAATGACATTTTTTATGCCCAATTAAAATCAATGTTAGAATACTTACAATTAAAATATTATGACAAAAAAATTATTATCGGCGGTGATTTTAATATTAACATTTTAGAAAAATCGAGACAAACCACTCACCTTTTAGACTTAATGATACAATATAATTTTAAACAATATATTACTGGACCCACACGAATAAATAGAAGTTCTTCAAGTTGCCTAGATTTAATTTTTACAAACTTTACAGAAAACTTCGAGACTTCAATAACAGAGCTAGGTTTTTCTGATCATAGCTGCACTACTATTACGCTTAAAAACCGAAACACAAATAACATCTGCAAAAACTTTTGGTACCAAACAAAGCGAATATATAACGAAAAAAATATAGAATCATTTAGGTCAGAATTGTCAATGGTAGATTGGAATAACTACATTTCTCCAAACAAATCCCTAAATGAAAATTACAATGCTCTAAATGAAAAACTAGGAGAAATTTTAAGTAAATCTATACCTAAACAACGCATTAAATTAAAACCTCCGAAAACAAATCTATGGCTAACGCGAGGAATAAGGACGTCTTGTTTGCATAAACGATTTTTGCGGATCCATGTTATTTCGTCCAGAGACCAAATATTAGCAAAGCATTACAAAACCTATGAAAAAATGTTAAAAAATATTATCCAAAAATCCAAAAAATTACAATTCATTAAAAAAATGCAAAAATCCTCTAACAAAATTAAATGTATGTGGCAAATAATAAACCGAAACCTCAATAAAAAAGTAAAACAGAGTAAGGAAAATATACAACTACTTATCAACAATAAATTGACTTCTGATCCCGAACTGGTCTCTAACGAATTTAATAACTTGTTTGCAATTGCCGGGCGATCGCCGTCAGCGGCGGACGTCCGAGAGATACCGCGCGGCCGGCCCGTATTGCAACCTTCGATAAATACAATGTTTCTACGGCCTGCGGAACAACGCGAAGTTTATGGCCTAATACGAGGCTTAAAAGCTAAATCGAGCTGCGGTATCGACGAGCTACCACCGATATTAATTAGGGCTTGTGCATTAGAATTAACGTTGCCGCTAACGTATATCATAAACCAATCATTCTCCGAGGGTGTGTTCCCTGATTCGTTAAAGCAAGCGGTTATAAAACCCATTCACAAAAAGAATATAAAAACTGACCCAAGTAACTACCGCCCGATCGCTCTGTTACCCGCGATATCTAAAGTTTTTGAAAAAGCTATGTGCAACCGGGTGTACTCTTTTTGCGAAAAATATAACATTTTTACAGATTCACAAAACGGTTTCCGAAAAAAACGGTCAACAACGTTAGCAGTCTATAAGTATATAAATGACATTTTAGATATCTTAAATAAAAAACAGTACGCCATAGGAATTTTGTTTGATATGACAAAAGCGTATGAAAAGGTAAAATATGATATACTACTCGATAAATTATATGGTATTGGGGTGCGTGGAATAAGTTACAAATGGTTTCAATCTTATTTAAATAACCGGAAGCAATGCGTAGACATTTTGTATGCAAATGAAAGCTCAAGAGAGATGACGATTATCAGATCAGATGTTCAACCAGTAGTAGACTCAATACCCCAGGGAAGTGTCATCGGATGCTTACTATTTATAATTTATATTAATGACCTCCCTAAATCCATAAACGAAAAATGTGTTATGTTCGCGGATGATTTCTCCCTTCTACTTTCGAGTGAAAGTGTTGCGAAAATTGATGAAAACATTTACGTAATTATCTCAAAAATTATAGACTGGTTAAACGATCATAATCTAGAAATTAATTTCACTAAGACTAAATTAATGCAATTCAGGCCTCATCAGAAAACAGAACTTGATATAAACATTACTTATGATGGAATCAAATTAGAATGTGTTTCATCTTTTCCACTCCTTGGCATAAATATTGATACTCACATAAACTGGAAAGACCATGTACAAAAAATAAAAACAAAACTTAGCCAATTCATTTTTGCTTTCAGACAACTGAAAAAAACAACCAATTTACAAACCGCATTATCGGCGTATTACGCTTTTGCACACGCGTGGCTTAGCTACGGTGTGATCCTATGGGGGAATAGCACCGATGCATCGGAGCTATTTATCCTGCAGAAGGAATGCGTCAGGATACTGTCAAACATCAGACGTCCAGCGGGCTGCCAAATGCATTTTAGAAACCTTAGTATCCTTACATTGCCTTGCATATATATCCTAGAATCGTGTAAATTTATTAAAGATCATCCTGAACTGTACACTAGAACCGGAGATGTGCCCCGTCGCTTTGAATCCCGTCGTAATAATAATCTTATACAAGTAACATCAAAGTTAGCATTACATAAAAACGGACCTTATCCCTCGTCGATAAAGATCTATAATAATCTGCCAGACCACATAAAAAACGAACAAAATCTAAATAAATCTCTAACAGTCTTGAAACAGTATCTCGCAGAAAAAGCCTACTACACAGTTGACGAATACCTAAAGAATAAGAACTAAAATTACACAAATTATATTATAAAAAATACATCTCTCTATCTTTCCTTTCTGGCCTGTAAATGTAATGTTTTATTTTTTTCTTTTATTTATTTTATATTGAATAGACGATAATTGGACAAATAATAATTATAATATTGCAATGTAATTAAGTGGTTAAAAAGCGTTATTATGTTATATATTTTGTAAATGCATGGTAACTATTATACTTATATTTGTAAGTGAATTGCAGTGCCCTTTACAGGGTTGTGTTGAAACATTATTTAGTAATAAGACCTGATGTACACACAAGCAATTAATTAAATGAAATGAAATGAAATGAAATGAAAGTCTAAAATTGTATACATATTAATGCCCCTGACGATACTTAAGATGCGGAGTCCGGAGATAAATTACATCTGATATCCGTCATAGACCCTTCTCACTCAATCTTGGAAAAATGAAATTGATTTACCCTCATTGTAATAAGCCCGTTTTTGACCCTTCGGCTTTTCAAGGTAGCGATTGTCTTGGCATTCGGCTGAAGGTAGTAGTTTCGGCAACAGATCACTTGATGAGTGCGGTATCTTAATAATTTTGACTGACCAGGGTGCTTAGATAATTTGCCAATCGCTAACGCTTAATCGTCAATCTTAAACGAAAGGCAGCTAACTATCTTTGTCGCACTAATATGAAAGTGTGTCAGAGAGGGAAAACTCCGATACGCTACTAATCGTTAGCGATTGGCAACTTGGCTAAGCATCCAGCTATGCTATTCTCTTATTGACACATTCGACGCTGCGTTCGTCAACGAGCTCGATGTCGAGACAGCCTTGTCTAAAATCCTAGCTGTTTGATTTGACATTAGGAATCGGGGCTGTGAGCGAGGTTGTGGGCGAGTTCGTCGCTGTTTTTCGTTAGAGAATACGAAGTTCATACATTAAACGTCAAACTCTCGACGCAGTGTAGTTCCAGCTCACGCCGCATTCGTCGCCGAGCGCTAGTGTCGTTTAAAGTACATTAGTGAATACCATTTTTAGGCTCGACGCTGCCGCAGTGCTGACACAGCGCTGACAGCAAGGCGGTTTCCTTAGTGAATAACACTGCAGGACATCAGTTTGTAAATCATAAGTTCAAATCGTGTAACTGAGCATAGTTTTTATTTTTTAAATTTTCATACTAATTAATTTATGGGTAAATATTGGGTTTTTTTCTACTCAGAATAACGAGCTCTTTCGATCCCAGAAAGAAAAAAATTACCCACTAACACTCTCATTAGTAATTCCGTACTTACCTCCCTTGATGCATACAATGTTTTTCATCACACTTGCCGACAAAAAAATAAGTTTTAAGACATAACATTATTAAATGACGTACTGGCATTTCTATTACTCCCTAGGGAATTTCACTTTTCTATTACTCCCGCTACGCGCGCAAGCAATGGCGCGCTTAGACAGCAAGCGTGATGAAAATAAAAATTAGCACTGGAAAAATAATAATTAACTCCCGAAAAAATCGAATATGAGAATCGTAGCGTCAACCTACATTTTCAATAAAATAAAATAAAAAAAATTTACTAGTTAGTACAGTACCGCACTAAACTTCAAATTCTTCCCCTCAGAATAAATTCCTGCAGGGTCCGCGTAATGTAATATTTTCCGCACAGTGCTTACGTGGGAGGTTTGTTTAGGCCTAATTTCGGCATTTGCGGTAACGACGAAACGTAGATTAGTTTACTTTATACATTAGTAGGCAAGATAAATAAATTCTAATTTTAGTAGACCCTTGCTCTTATTGCGGATTTTCATAATTTTACATTATTTTCAGTAGCGATGTGGCGATATTGATGCCGATACCGATAGATGTATATTTTGTTAGGTCGATATATAGCTATCGCCGATTCAAAGTTCGGAAACATATTTTTAGTACAGATGGTGCCTTTTTTAGGCACTAGTGCGTGAAGTAGCTCATTTTACGTCAGGTCAAAAACGTCGTACTTACGAGACACGTGCATGAACATGAACACGTTGTCTTACCCCATTCAAAAAACCGATTCATCTTACCCGACCTTACCTTAGCAGTTCATTTCTTGTCAGGTCTAACTTTCTCAGGGCCATATGTACTATAAAACGTCGTACGATATACGTGCGAAAACGTCAAAGTCAAAGGTTAGATATACACGGTGTGTGTTTATTAGTGACGCATGAAACACCCTGTATGAATGGTTTAGCTATACGTTTGCAGCAAATCCGATACAAGACAAAGGGCGGTCATAGCACAGGATTAGTATTCGAATCGTGACCGCTTGTTGATTTAAATGCAAAACGCGCCAGTGGTTACAACGGGGTTCGATCGTGACATCTGTCATACTGTCAAATATTAGGTCTTTACCTATGAAATTGGCGTTTTGTATGGAGAAATTTGTGAAAAGTTTCTTCTTCATAAAAATGTATTTCGTATATATTTTTTTGACGCTAATCTATCCAAATTTTTACATTAAATCATTTAGCGTTCAATGATTAAAAATTCGAATTTTATACGTAATTCCTTTTCTAAGAAAAATTCATGTGAGAAGCAATGTACTTCAATGAATCGTTAATTAGCACTTCAGGTCATTCGAATAAACAAAATTAATGTTACGGTTAATTTAAATATTTGTAAACTCAGGCTGGGTCACACCAGATGCGTGTACGTGCACGTGCGCGTTGCGTGGCGTGCACGGCACCCATGTCACACCGAGAGCTGCGCAGTTGCGCACGCAGAGCTGTGCACGCAGAGCTGCAGAGCTGTGCACGCAACGGTGGCGCACGCTGCAGCACCGCTGCGTGACTAGCCGCCATTTTGTTTTGCGTCCCTCTTGATCAATTCATTATGTTCGATTGCAGTTCGTCTGATGAAAAAGAAGCCCTACTGCTTCTCTTTTCATGGCAAATAACGACAAAAAAAAGACCCTGGGTTCACGAAGTCAATGCGGGCAGGCAAAAATACGGTGAATTTTATAACCTGTACCGCGAACTGGAATCACATGAGGGCCATTTTTTTGGTATTTCCATAGGTCGAGGGGCTTGTTTGAAGAGCTTCATGATTTATTGAAGCCTTGTATCATTAAAAATACTGCTTGACTGACTGAAAGATTGTGAAATTATTGCAATACAAAATAATTCACTGCACGATAATCTTTAAGTTTACATGGAAAATAAACAAGACAAATAATATAGCACCGTATTAATCAACATTCACTGTCCTACTATTAACTTAATAATATAATTTCTTTGTGTTTTTATAAAACTTAAAAATACATTCGTATTTGCGTACAGGTTCAATATGTTTTCCTATTTATTTGGCATTCGATTACAAAAACCATAAATACAAGAGAGCTGCACAGTAGCTGCGCAGCACCAACCTGTTCGGTTCGCCGTCTCGTAGGGAACGCCGGTAAATACTACGTCATCACTGCGCTCATCGCAGCGACGTTGCCGCTCCGCTGCGTGAGCGCGTGCACGCAGCACGCAACCGGTTTTGTCTCGTCGGAGCTGCGTTACGTGACGTGCACGTGCACGCCACGCAAGCGGTGTGCCATCTAATATGACATTTACATAAGCTACAACGCGCACGCCACGCAACGCGCACGTGCACGTGCACGTACACGCATCTGGTGTGACCCAGCCTTTAGTACTTGAAAACGATTGCGAGCAATGCGTATTATTATCCATTTCCGTAAAAGCCAGAGTCATGGGAACACACTGTAGAAGCTAAAATGACATGTAAATAGCTTTTAATTTGTAGAAATAAAACAGAAAAAGAATCTGTATGTACATAAATACTAGTGATCGTTATCAACGTGCAGTGTATATTTTATGCGTTATCAATATTCCACCAGATATTACTATTTATGTTACAATTATTATTTATTTTATTTATGTCACAAAGATCTTCTTGTAATAAAATTGTAACATAAATCAACAACTTTTGCTGAATAGATTTGACTGTCAGTCATTCCTGTAAATTAGAAAAAAATACTTATTATAATGATGACACAGTAGTCAGTAGGCCCAGGAATACATTTATTTTGAAATATTCTACGCATTTTTTTTTAGAATCATCTCTGATATATTAAAATTACTTAATATATGGTGTATACAGACTTTAATTTTAAAATCAGGATTTGATGTAAATATTTATTCGCTGTAATCCTAAGAAGGTGTGCATTTATTTTATAGTAATAAAACAAAATTTAATATTTAAACGCGTGCCTTTTTTTATCTGTCAACCATTACCCTGTGCCACGGAAAGTGCAGGTTGATAACGATCCCTAGTACTATTGCATACTAGAATCCTTTATCTATTAGGTGAGATCTGTAGGAGATATTTATTTGCGAATATCTATCGAACATTCTCTGAGGATGTTCGATAGATATTCGCAAAGGAAACGGATGCCTTCACTAGACGACGCAACGTGAAATATTGCTCCTAAATGTTGCTGATTTACAGACGAAGGTCAAAACTATCAACACGGGCACAATGCCAAGAAGATCTTCTTCGTCCTGCTCAAGCATTTTGAAGAAACATTAAGATGGCGAATGTCCTCAATTAAGCACACTTTCTTTTTAGTGCTTCCTGTAGGCTTATGTTAAGGACGCATTCTACGAGAATGTCGCGTACGTAGCGCGATTCTTTTAGTACTTCTAAAAATGATAGGAACCCGAGTTCTAGTGTGGTAATATTTCGGGACTTAACTTACACGTTCAAACAGTTTTTTATAACTTTGAGCATTTATTCAACGTAGCTGCCATAGATAGTATTAAGCGTTACGTAAGCGACATTCACGTGGAATGCCCCTAAGATAGTTTGTTGTTAATCGTTTATCGGCGTTAATAATTAAAATAAATAAAAATTGCCTATTGGCTGACCCCCTTATTTATAAGCGTCTCTTAACTTAGCAAGTTGTTAAATAAGTTTGTCTCTTTCCGTCTTATCAATGTCGCCTGAAAGAGACAAAAATACTTAGCAGTTTGTAAAATTTATGAATAAGGGGGTAATACTCCAACCAACCACTAACGAGCAGTAAAAATTGCAAAGCGAGAATCGGTCAAGCACTAGCTAAATTTGAATATGTGATTAATTGAGCACATTGAGTTACTAAACAAACTTTGCTCTTTTATTGATTTAAACCTTTATGATTATCTTTCATATTTTCACTGCCTGTGACCACGGGTGTAACGTCAAGCCCGAAACGTCAGAATAACATTAAACATAAGATTACGCGATCAAGACCAGCTTGTTGCTAAAACTTTGTTCTTAATTGATAATATTGTTGGACAGGAAGACGTTGATGATGATGAAGATGAAATTGCTAAGCACGTAAAATAATGCCGTTAAAGCAAATACTATATTCGTATTTGTTTTTTATGTTGGATTAATTTAATAAAATATGAATGTGGAAAGATGAATACTGTTCATTTTATTTAGAATCAGTTTTTAAAATATTTAAATATTTATTGATTATTACAAAAACAGTTCTTAACTTATTTTATGATAGATAAATTTCGGCATTATTATTAGGCATAAGTAAATATCTAACAAAAAACCCACAAATGACCTGAATACTGTTCCTAAATGCAACGGACACTATTCAAATATAAATGTTATTAGCATTAAAAAAAAAACTACAACCCAAGATATCTTTATTAAACCACTTTCGAATGATAACAATACTTTTATTTAAATTATACAATTTTATCGCTGGTTTTAGTCTGGAGAAAAAAGTTTTTTCCGGCAAGATACATTACCAATACCTAAATAAATCCATCACTACCCACAATCATAAAATTAAATTTCAAGCGTTTTATTCAACATCCAGCACCAAATCTGCAAAATAACACAAATCCCATAAAAATAAGCTTCCATCAATATCTAATTCCGTTTAACACATACACGAAATGTATTTGGATAATTCCCTGGCAACGAGGCACGCAAATAAACTCGAATAAAACATTTTCTGATACAAATTCGGTACCGGCAAAAACTCTTTTCATACCCATTACAATACCCTTACCAAAGGGTTGTCGAGCCCTGAAAATCGTTAGAAGAAAAAAAAGTAACTTTCAATTTTGTCAGCCACCGTAGCCTAGAGTTGGAAGTGACCCTGCCTACGAAGCTGGAGGTTCTGGGTTCGAATCCCGGCGAGGGAAATATTTGAGTATTTATTTATCACTAATATTTTGTTCCTTGGTTGTGGTTGTCTATACACGGTGGAAAGGGACGACGTTCCATCCCGCTACCGACCGAGTCTACCAAACATTACGATGAACTTTCAGTATGGGACCAACATCGAAATCGTACATGGAAAATTGACTTTTCCATACTATTGAACTCTAACTAATCACTCACTTTGTATGAGGGGTTAATTTTTTTTTTAATATTTCGAAGTTGGTCCCATACTGAAAGTTCATCGTAATGGTTGGTAGAATCGGTCGGTAGCGGGATGGAACGTCGTCCCTTTCCACACTGTATATTAAAGTATCTATACAGGGTTTTTGGTTAGCGGTATCGGAGCTTTTAAGGGCTTAAACTACAATCGATTTCATCGATAAATTACCAAATAATTTTTTTTTGTGCCAACGATAATTAAATGTCGGCCATTTTAAAATTTCAAACAGACGAATACGGGCGCACGTGATATTTCTGGAATTATACGTTTGTTATCGGTCCTATCCTTGCAAATAAAATCTCGTTAGAGAGCTCATTAGATAAGCAAACTAATAAGGCTAATCATTTGACTCAACTATTTGAACAACAAGGCTAAAAAATTTTTTTTTATTAAAAATTGTAAAAAATTCACATTAATTTTTCAATTTAATTAATTTTGCATGAAAACTAGGTCGTTAAGATAGGTTTTTGGTGTTGTTGTTTGTTAGTACAGAATGTTAGCTAAAACACGACACCATAATTACAGTTAACAAAGACCGATAACAAACGTATACGCCCGTATTCGTCTGTTTGAAATTTTAAAATGGCCGCCATTTAATTATAGTTGGCACAAAAAAAATGTATGGTAATTTATCGATAAAATTGATTGTAGTTTAAGCACTCAATAGCTCCGACACCGCTAACCAAACACCCTGTATGTATCTATCTATTATATTATATCGTCACTTGGTGCCCACATCACAAGCCTTAATTGAGACTTACCGTGGGACTAGGTCGATTTGAGTAATATGTCCCAAAATATTTATTAATTAATTTTCGTTTTGTGAAATGTGTTGTGATTTCCAAGATGCATAGCCCAATTGCCAATCACTAACGCTCAGTCGCGAACGACACGCAGCTGTCTTTGTCGCAGTTATACATAAGTGCGACAAAGACAGCTGTATTGTACATGATATTTAATAATCGCAAAATATACAGCGGTGCGAGAGACGAATTGCAAACCAAATAACGAAGTCGATAGCGATCTCCGTCACTGTGTCTCGTAGTAAGGGCGGATACATTGTTGAGCGGCGTCTACATAAATCACACATATTTATTTACGACTGTTAACGCAAAAGTTAATGTTCAGAAAAACTCAATTATTCCCGAAAAGTTATCTTTTTCCGTTCATCCGATTCGTAATGTTTTTTTAACATTTGTTTTTGTGGTTTCGACCAAAATTTGATTATCCTGTAAACCGCTGTTAGCCTGGTACCCTAACGAAAAATATAAACCGCTTTGAACCTTTTTACTACGTAATAAAGTCCCAAAATGTACACTTAAACCTAAATGAAATGGTAAAGAGAAAGATCGTTATAAGAGGCACCTTTGGTAAACAAGATCTAAAACATTTGGATGATCAAATGTCACCCTTTTCGCAAAGAAACCCAAATTGATGTTAATCTAATACCCTTTTTGAAGAGATGTGACCTTTGCTTTGCACAGTGAATGTGTTTTTGTCACTATTAGACATTTTAGACAATATATATGTCCAACCTGATAAAATGTATTGGTATACGAGTATGTTCACAATAGCTATATTTAATTTGGTGTTTCATCCATATTTCAGTCCTGAGTTCCAATTGTCAAAAGAGCATTTTATTCTTCTGTTCTTCACCAATTCCTGACTTATGGTTTTATACATATCAAAGTAAGTAAGGGCCAATCTTAGATATAGGTTAGCTTAGTAAGATTTGTTAGACTTCGTTTAAATATGATTTTTTTTAAGTTAAAAATTGTACATTTTTGAAAAAAAAAGTTATTATTATGCTATTTATCTATATTAGTTTACTGCCATATTTATTTGTTAGTTGCCCACCGAAATGAGAAAATTTGTCGCAATTTCTTTGAAATCTAGTTGTGAAAAAACCTATGATATTTAAAGACCCACCCTATTGTTAATAAAACTATTACAAAGAAGACGTAGTTTATTTTTTAGTAGTTAATATTGAAGTCGTACCTTCAATATCCCCCTCGCACGAACTAACGTGCGAAGGCACGCGCCTCTGAATAGACTTCTGACCAGTTACAACGGTATTGCTGCTGATGCTGGCTTGGATATTTACCATGACCGTATCCAAATACATAAAAATAAATTATTTCGCTATTTCCCCTCACCATCTAAAAACCCAAATTGAAAGTTTACTTATTAGTATTAAATTAATATATATTTTGTATTCAGAGTATTGTATTATTGTGAGTGTATTGTATTATTCATTTCAGAGTTAGTTACTAAACAGTGTTAGATAAGTTAATCTAAATTTTGTTGTGTATATCTATGTTAAGCTAAGATATTATTCTGGATTGTTACTAAACTTAGTAGTGTAGAACTTAACTGGAAAATGAAGTGTTCACCTGTAATTGGGGTGCATATGTACCTATATAAATAATGACCACTTATTCCATGTAAACTTGCCTTATGTACTCTGTTGGTGTCCCGTATAATAAATAAAATAAAATAAAATAAGTCAAAAAAGCTGCTCTTTCTACGGACATTTTGTATTTTCACAGAAAATGCGAAAAGACTTTCACCGACAATATTTTCTACCCAAGATACTCTCTCGGAGAAGCCCATTCTGTTGTCTCATGAGAAAACTTCGATATAAAATATCCCCTACATTTTATAATCGGAGTGCTCTCGGAAATCCCCGATCATCTATCACAAGATTTATTGAAGCATGAAATTTTAGTGAAATTCGTATACTTAGTATTATTTATTACGCGAGGCATTTTCATACAAATGACTGAAATGATCTTTCGTCTTTTAAAATTGGGTTTTCGTAAATATATCAAAAACCGGCCAAGTGCGAGTCGGACTCGCGCGCAAAGGGTTCCGTACCATTATCAATTTATTATTAAACGAAATACAGTTAAATCAACCTACCTCAAAAACTATAGGAGATAATTTAATCAAACCAAAAATCGTTGATACATTTTATTAATGTTTATAACATATATTTTTTTAGAATTTTATATCGCGTAGTTTAAAAAATAGAGGGGGACACATTTTTCAGACTTTAAGAGCTCATATCTCGGAAACGATTTGCTCAAATGAGATTTATAAACCTTCGTATCATTTTCAAAGACCTTTCTATTAATACCCCACACGCTTATACATATACAAACAAAAATTTTTTTTTATCCCTCAGTTACATGTTTGGAGGGCCCCCACCCCAATGTTTTTTTTTACAATTTAGTATCATAATCCTGTAGCTGTTCATACAACACATATCCTTACCAAATTTCGTTACTGTAGCGTTTATACTTTCCGAGTAAATCGGCTGTGACAGACGGACAGACGGACATGACGAATCTGTTTCCCTTTTTGCCATTTTGGCTACGGAACCCTAAAAATAGCTGTATTATACGTTTCGAACTACGCTTCTTGAAGGGTTATGATTATGAACATCTAACGCTACCTCAAAAGTGCCCCCAAAACAATTGTTATTTTATGCTTAGATGGGCAGGACATAGCGCTTTACTTTTAACACCGCAGAAATTTCGGTGCAATATCTTTAACAAAATGCTTAAAGACCTTTGATGGACCAATCACAACTATTTTTAGATGGCGGCTTAAGTTTGTATAGGTATGGGGCCTATTTCTCGAATGCTTGTAACTTGTAACACAAGAGAAAGTCCTTATCTAATTGAAAGAGTTTTAACCCTATTTATCTTAGTCCAATATGTAACAGTTTTTTTTAATCACGTTTTTCAAAATGTTTAGTTTTATACCAAAACTTTACTTAAAAAGTTAAATTTAAAACAGCGTTGATTTTTTTATAATTAACATAACAATTAGTTGAGTAATAAATAAAAAAAATGAACTCCCACTTGACACACACAACATTTTTTTTAATATTGTTTCTAGTTCATCATTACTGATTTCTAACAGTAAATTAAACTTTATCGGCCTGTGAAAAAAAAGTATTTGCGATATGAGTCTTCCTATTCGTGTAAAAACATGCTTCATTTTCTAGGTTTTGATTACAAAAAAAGTACAACAAAATAGCAATTAGGTTAAAAGTTATCGTCAATCAATTGTTGAACGCCGTCACCAAACAAAATAAGTATTTTGTAGTTAGTAGGCAAGTGTGAGTTCAATTTTTTTTTATTAAAAAAAAAATGTCACATATTGCACTAAGGTAAATATAGGGTTCAAACTCTTCCAATTAGTCTCCTTTACCACCTCCAGAAATTCCTACATCGTTATCCCAAACACCCTGTATGTATATGTTATGAGAAACTGGTACGTAACCCTAAAAACGATATCTTCAAAATGCCTGTCAAATATCTATAATTTTTGGCTCTTTATCACGTAAATATACGGTATAATAAATAGGAACGGCGGGGTAGTAAATAATAAGTATAAAAGGTAATTGCTGAGCTCTTTGACATGAATTAGGTATTGGGCACAGATTAATAGATGGAGCATAATATCAGCCTACGTAACCTAGGTGGTGGTGACCCTGCCTACGAAGCTGGAGGTTCCGGGTTCAAAACACAAATAATCCCGGCGAAGGCATTATTTGTGTTTTATTTATCATAAATATTTGTTCCTTGGTCATGGTTGTCTATGTTTATAAGTATCTGTATGTATCTATCTATTATATCGTCGCCTGGTACCCACATCACAAGCCTTAATTGAGCTTACCGTGGGACTAAGTCGATTTGTGTAAGATGTCCCAAGATATTTATTATACTTTTATTTTATTATGTACAGTCAAAGACAAAATAAGGGGTATACAAAAACGTTCAAAAATATGTCCCAGTGCACTCTAATTCTGTGTAATAAGAACGTCGTAACATATTTATGAACGGATTCTTTCGATACTTATTTTTGCACTTGACTGTACCCAACCAAATTCACACCGTGGGACTACCTTGATTTGTGTAAAAATGTCCCATGATATGAAAGAGTTTATTTACAAGCACAAAAATACAGAACCTTGCTTATGTTTTCGTGAATAAGTTTATAAGCAAAATTTTTTATCTGTACCTAAAATTTACAAAGAAGGGAATGAGCCGTTGCGTTGATACAGTCAAGGGCATAAATATATAAATACAATTTTAGTTTATGCTCCACCCTGCTCAGAGATAAAATGATCATTTTTAATGAGCCAAATTAGAGAAACAATAGTCTTATTGCCAAACATAATAAATAACATATTATAATCCACACTTCTGCCACAAAAGACGATGTGGTGTCTATGGGAAGTAGTCCGTGGCATCGTAAACGAAAGGAGCGTGGATCGACTCTCGACACCAATCAAATTTGAAGACTGCTTTATGCGCGGGCGCCTGTCTGTTATTACACTAGTGCTGCGCCGGGAATGTTCCCTGGAATATTACCTGGAATATTATTATGACCCGAATTTTGCTATAAACTTTGCCTATGTAAAATAAATGTGACAGCACCACAGTAACATAAGCATGTCAATAGCCTTTTAGGCTATTTTTTTTAAATCCCGTAGCTCAAACGTCTTTGTTTGTATTTATCCCGAAATTATTAGTTTTTTTTATTTATATACATCCTTATGAATGATGTTATTTATAGGTATTTTATTGAATTATTGTGTGTTCGTTTAGTGCCCACAACACTAGACTTAATTTACAGTGGGATTAGGTTGATTTTCATCAGACTTGCTGTCTAAGCGCGCCATTGCTTGCATAGAAAAGTGAAATTCCCTAGGGCGTAATAGAAATGTCAGTACGTCGTTTAATAATATTTTGTCTTAAAACTATTTTTTTTGTCAGCAAGAGTGATGAAAAACATTGTATGCATCACGGTCGGTAAGCGGAATACTAACTCGAGTAATTAAAAGCCCTCCGCCTACGCCGTCGGGCTTCTAACACTCTCGTTAGTAATTCCACACTTACGTACCTCCCTTGATGCACAATGTACTATTGTATAAGATTGTTCCATGTACCCACTTTGTATTCGTTTCTTTAATTCGAGAATTTATTCCCGAACACATTAAAATCAGCTTGAGTTTTTAAGTTAACATGGTCGTTTACATTATTAGTATGACTTAAAACAGGATATTTCCTATGTACGGTCGGCTC
Source organism: Thaumatotibia leucotreta (assembly GCA_025490895.1). NCBI lineage: Eukaryota > Metazoa > Arthropoda > Insecta > Lepidoptera > Tortricidae > Thaumatotibia > Thaumatotibia leucotreta. The sequence goes on along the minus strand of JALPQI010002083.1, from coordinate 58,742 downwards.
TAATAATATGTATACGGTTTTGATCCTTATGCCTTTGACAAACGTTCCGAAATGTATACATATTATTAGACGTGACTACATCAATTATTGAGCACCCGATATTTCGGCAACGTTGCAAATGGCATCTTCAAAGAGTAACTGACTACTTCGTGGCTAAATATCGAGTTTTCAAGTATTGCAATTTACATAGAAAATATCCCGTTTTAAGTAATACTAATGATAAAATCACCCTGTCCCATCACTAGCCATTAATGCGTATTAAGGCACTTGATGCTTCATAAAGGTTTTATTGCAGCTGTAAACTCGCCACATTTACACTTACAATATAACGGCGAGTTACTGCCCCCCTCAGGGCTTCAATATTTAATTTTGTCATCACTAAGGCTTAAGGTAGCTAGTGTTGTGACACTTGTGACGGATTCGAGTCTTTAGACTCTCGAGACTCGAACTATTTTTAGAGTTAACTTTAGTACGCCAATTTCAACATGTGAATGAGACCATAATACTCCTACAGTGTTGTTACAATAATAAATTTCTTGTTATTAATAAAACCTGTATAATATAGTACTTGGTTATGTATTGTCTTAGCGCCCCGTAGCTGAGTCTGTAGTGATTATTTCTACGAAATTGGGTGTCCCATTAAATGTGGATAAGAGCTTCTATTTGTACATTTATAACAAACATATTTATTTGTGCCTTAGTCATTAATGATCAGTTAATTTAGATTTATTTATTTGCACAACCTTTGATTACCATATTAATTACATTGCAGTTAATCCATAGGAATCTGTATCTACCTTACAACCTCTTAGTGAGAGCGTTTAAGAAAGTAAGTGTTCACCTAATTTTATACCTTATTGCTTACCTTTATTGTCACAACTTCTGTTGTTTCTCCAATAAAGTTAATATTAATAAATCCAAATTGTGCTCGCGCATATAATTTGTATTTATCTATTACATTATATCATGGCTTAGCTCATACAACAGAAGCCTTGAGCCTAAATTCGTTGTTTGACATATTCGTATTAAATGCCTATTCCCTTTGGACCACCGAAAGCAGCTTAGTAAAAAAAATTAATATCAAAAACTCCTTCCCAAACAGTATCATATGAATTTAGTTCTCGATACTCAAAACTCGAGTTCTCGAAACTCGAGACATAAGTCTCGAGTTGCACCCATCACTAGAAAGGGCGCAGTGCAGGTGCTTTAACTGCTTCATATCCCGACAAACATTCAACCCTTTAGCTTTCCAAATCCTTTTAATAATAAATACCGTCATGTACCCAATTTGCATTTTTTAAGAATTTCGTCCCTCGGGAACTGAGGCACTTTAATCTCATTTACCCTTCAGGTCCGCGGATGGAATTCGTCTTGAATATATTTTGACTGTTCATAAAATTATTTCTGTTTTATTTTATCCTTGTAACAAAGAAAATAACCGGCCAAGAGCATGTCGGGCCATGCTCAATGTAGGGTTCTGTAGTATTCAAAAACCGCCGATTATATTCGAAATAATTTTCTTTCAAATTATTCTATAAGCCTAGTATTCATTTTTATTGTTATATTTTTCAAACCTAGGAATCAAAAGTTACAGAAGGTGGACAAGAGGAGGTATCCGAATATACGAGACCCATGTCACAAAACACATAACTCACCTGTAATGTGGTCCCATCGTCTAAACTTTCTCAACACTGGATCTACAGCTATCAGTTCATGAAAATGTCAGCTTTCTGTCACTTGGAATACGGGTGCTTGTTCTATCAAGTGAGTGTTGCAGTTACGACGTTGAGTAAGTAACCGGCGACATGCCATGGTGCACTTTTCGGACCAAATGGCACACGCTTGAATTGAAAAATATCATTGCTTCTGTCGCCTAAGATTTACAAAATGGAAATATTTTATTGGTGGTCAAAAAGTTTAGGCATGTTTTGGATTAAAACTAATAATTATTTACTTTCCTTCTTCAATATCTAATTTGAAAACACACCTGGTATTTAGTGTTTTTGCGAAAAGGAAAATTATAAATTATTATAATTATTTTCGTGTGATTTGCTTATAGAGCTGTATATGTTAGAATTCATTATATTCAAAATACAAAAATAAATATTTCAAATAAAGCATTACATAATATGTTCCCCAATCGTCTGATCACTGTTCGGCAAAAGCGAGCTTTCTTCTTACCTATTGATCTGACATCGTTAGTCTGAAAATAAGCTAGTAATATAAAAGCAGGTCAGAAAGAGACGTTTAAGCGAATACATTACTACTTTATATAAAATTAATATTAACATATACTTACAATACCAAAAACAATACAGATTAAAACGAAAAGTTTTGATGTTGTCTCATTTAGTGACTCAGATCTTTCTCTAGCGGAATGGTGCCCATAAGGCTGGCTACATTCCCACGTTGAATAGTTATGCCTATTTTTGGCCTAGGAAGCAAACTCCATTAATTTATTTTTTATTAAATTGAAAATTATGTGGTCATCTCGGAGCTACGGCCCTAAGGCTGCGGCTCCATTGAGGCGGAGAGGAGCGGAGATGTGCAAAATTGGCTAATGAGACCGCATCACAGTGTTTCGAATTTTGAATTTGAAGAATGTAATTGGTAAATTTTACACATCTCCGCTCCTCTCCGTCTCAAATGTCTCAATGGAGCCGCAGCCTTAGACAAGGAAATTAGATCAAAAATAAAAGTTTTGAGGAATTAAATCCTACCAAAATGGAAATAGTTTTAATACTTTAATTTAGTCTTTTAAAAAGAATAAGGGTCGCTAAATATTTTTTTTGTAAAGTCAATATTTTCGGGAATAACCGCTTCAGAATAAAAATAAATTGTGTGCCATTTAACTTTTGACCCGTGGGTCCGAAAACTATGACAGAAATCATGAATAGTATCCTTTAGAACACTCTAAATAAAACTATTTCGAAAAATCGTCCCTCCGTTTTTGAATATCTACGGAATCCTACACTAGGCACGGCTAGTTTTGAATTTTGTTGATTTTTTTGATTATAATATTATGTTAGAACATTGTTTACTTACTAACTATATAAGATAACTTAGGAATAACCGCCTACTTTTACTGTTATTTCCTTCAAGAAATGCGGACTGATTTTATAAAACCTGTCCGTTTACATTACGTAAGGAACGGAAAATGGTATTTTTCCAGCCTTTCTGACGCAACGCGTCAGCCATATTTTAAGAGACTTCATTTGGGTTTTTATTCAAACCCTAATAATAGTAAATTGATTGGACGAAGATTTGTGGCACGATAAGCATTCAAATTAAAAAAATAAAAATATGTGTCAGTGCAAACGGAAAGGTACCTTGTCACGGTGTTTAAAATGGAATTTACATTAAGCCTATTTTAAGAGTCGTGACAACCAGTAACACATTATGTGCTTGTTGCTAAACCCGTGCCCTTTTTCACCATAATTACAAGTGTGAATTGTAAAATATCACTGTCACTGACGTCACGGGCCTCCGTAGGCTACGGCTACCTCTTCCTATCGGACGATCCATGTGTTTGTTTGCCACCAACATAATATTATTACTAATAACGTTATTACGTCGTTAATAAACTACTTTTTCTCAAACATGCAATGAAATGTTGTAGTTACGTGCTTAAAAAGTGGCCGGGAAGTACCTCGTTGCCGGCCTAGGCCGGCAAGTGCCTCTTTTTTAATTTTCATTTGACATAGGGTTGTGACCTGGCATCTTGGCTTTTAGCCAATAATTATCTGTAAGTAATATTAGTATAAAAAAATGGTTGGCAATTTTTTGCAGTTATAATTAGGTATTTAAATTATATAATTTAAAATAAATGTACAATAACTACTCAAAATAATATTTAAAAAGCAGTATTATACGGCGCGATCCGTCGGCCCCGATCACTGCATGCAATTAATTGGATCCAACCGACCGCGTCGTCTAATACCGCTTTTTAAATGTAAAAATTTGCAACTTTCAAACAGGTCAATCTTAAAAAAAAAATGAGGTGTCGGTGTCGTATTTGACATTTGTTGTGTTTCAAAGATTTATGTAGTAGACTTGTAATTTCTTAGAAAGAAGATACATTTTTTTTATTTCATTTCATTGCATGTTTGAGAAAAGCATTATACATACCTCGGCCATGAAGTGACGGGTTGCCGTCCGAATACTATCCGGCCTCGCTTCGCTCGGCCGTCTACATATATTCGGCCGGCAGCCAGTCACTTCCCGGCCTCGGTAGTAATGTACTATTTATTTTCCGAAACCCGTGACAAATTGTCGCATGGTTTTGTACAATTTTCATGAAATCTTTACATAATTATGGTTCGGCTTATGTCGAAATTTCGCTACAGTTGTCGTGTTTTTTTTGACAAATTGTAATCATGCTTCGCAAAGAAGTACTTATACTGCGGATTTATTAAAGTTCCTGCACTATATCTTATGGTGGTGGCAAACAAATACACTGTCTTTTCGATGGTAAACGGTAACTGTAGCCTATAGACGCCCCCGATTGGAAAAACAGTAAATTGTACAATTGTAGCATTTGTCAACGTCGTGAAATTGGGGCCTGCTGGAATAAAGCATCATTTTAGTTTGAATTTGAAGACCTTGCCCCTATTTCACCATGGTGACAATTGCGACAATAAAAAAAATACAGTTTCTCTTATTGCCAGCGTCCATAGGGTGGCTTAAGGATATGAAAACAAATTATTAAGACTAAATAATTCAAATGAGAGTCATTCATAACGTCAATTTTGTCATTTCTTTTATTTAATTTGAATCGATGACAACCAATGTAAGAATATCAGACGGAACTCTAATTTTCCACAGTTTACACTCCCTCCTCTATTTCCGATGCCACGGATCTTCTCTGACAACTACTTTAATAAACTAATGGAATAAAAAACAAACCTTTTGGAATTCAATCAGCTGAGCGAAGCACCTGTCTTGGCTGTCGGTGGAACGAGTATTTCAGAATACTTGTCAGTTGGCACGTTGGCTGTGACGGTTGATTTACGAGTGGCGTTGGATTTATTTATTTCACGAACGGAAATTTTATCACATATTTACATTCCTGTGAAAATAATACGGTCTCATTGTTAGAGGACGAACGACGGATGTGATTACCAAAATCCTGTCAAACCCTAAACGCAACATGGATTATAACAAAAATTGGTTTACATAAGAGAATCCAATTGCAAAATAGGTTAAGGAATGTTATTATTGTAGTAAATAATATAATAGTATTGTGTATATTATAATCCGTGTGTTGACGGCAGTAAGAAACATTTGTCACCACCCCAACTCTTCCCGCGGGTGTCGTATACGTCATTAATTATTCTAATGTCTGGAAGCCTCTGCACTGCACTATGAATATACGAATATAACTATGAATATACCTAGTATAGATATTATTTGAATATATATAGATTGACTAATACACTCTTGTGTCAATAGTACTTTCGAGTCCCATTCTAATCGCTGTTTGATAATACCAACCTCAAGATAACTGGCAATACTTATTTGAGCGGGCCACAGACGATCAGTTATAACTGCTCAGTTAAAACTTACGTGTGTAGGCAAATTTTTAAACTGTGCAGTTGAATTGATGATCTGATCAAAATTTAATTCGATTATTTTTAACTGAACAGTTTTTGACTAAACAATTAAAACTGAGCAGTTAAAACTGATCGTCTGTGGCCCGCTGTAAACCTGTAAAGAGAAGATCATTCACAAGTGGTCAGTACTTTCTTTATGTTCCAATTATGAACTATGGATGAGAGACTCTGTTCATATATTATTTATCACCTCGGTCGCTCAGATATATCTGAAGGCGACAGTAGTAGGCCTGAATAGTGACGTCACGTCCTGATAGCTGACTACTGCAATTTGAATTTAAGCCATAAAGCTGGCACGTGTCAGGTTTACGCCGATAAGGGATCTTAGCGTGGTCATGGCAATGTGACCTATTGCAAATTGATCTTGATTTTGTGACCTCCGTAGGTTACCTACAATATATGTAATTAAATTATGTAAGCAACCAATGGCACTGGTTCTAACAAAAGCGAGTTAGTGATTGATGGAACGGCTATATTATAAACGAACATAAGATAATCACTATCATGTATGGTTTACTAATAAGTATGTAGCCGAAAATTGTATGGCACTTGCCAAACTATTTTTCCCGTAGTTCCATTTGGCAGAAACATCACATGGCAAACCAACGCTACGCTGACGCATATTTCGCATAATTATTATCATATTCTAACCTAACCTAAACTAGTTGCCAAATTCGGCCAAATGAAACTTGGCAAATAATAATTTGGTAAATCTTGGTATGCCAAGTGAATCATCTGCCATAAGTTGATTGAGAAGTAACATTAGGCGAAAAATATTTCGGCGAAATAACAGTAAGTACAGTCGACGTCAAAGATATCATTACGGTTTAGGTGCCAAAAATATATTTACACGACTTTATTGCCTTGACATTAAGGTTGTGTAAATAAATTTTCATCACACCTGTTCGGTAAGTGCGCCAATACGCTGCGGTGATGCGCGCCGTAGGTGCGTCATTACGTCCTAGTAGGCCGTTAAGGATTTTCATACAACATTACGTCGCACTAGCGCGGTCCGGCGCACGCCGCGCGCCGCGCCGAGATTTCTTTTATGAAAATGATGAAATTAAGTCATCCCTGATTTAGACCATTTTAGAGTCGTTTTGTGAAAATATTATATTGTTTTATTTACTTTTTTGCATCACAGGTGTGATGAAAAACATTGTGTGTACCACGGGCGGTACAAGAATTATGAACTCGTGTGAAGTAAAGCCCGCGCCTTCGGCTTGGGCTTTACTTTCACACTCGTTCGCAAATTCTTACTTACCGCCCTAAATACACAATGTACTATTTTGGCAATTGAACCGTAATGATATCTTTGACGTCGACTGTACACCGTTTGGAGCCTAGATTAGGTACCGACTTGATGATGATACGAATATACAAATGAAATACTATAGTATCTAATTACCTGTCACTATAATTTATAATGTCATTCACTGGCATGCAATTTGTAAATATGGTTTCTATAATATTCAAACAAATTTCAAAAATCTGAGTTAATCTAGAATATTCTGATGTATAAGCTAGGCCGAGAGGCGGCTAAAAGCTATGAAACGTGTATGCCAAGTATATATCATATAGTACATGATATATCGCTAACCGAATATTACAGGGCTGTATGTTACATTTCAGGGTAATTAAATCTGGACTAAGTGTCAATGTGACAATGTTCAAATTTCAAGTTGACACAAGTTCAACGTAGAACCGTGTAATATCCCGGCAACGATATGTATAGACCGAGCGCTCTACCGTAATTTCATCACGTAATTGTGAAACTGGCATGAGTCAGGGCGTGATTAATTTGAATATATTTTATCAAATAAGGACCGTGTTGGCGCCTACATCTTCTGTGCTATATCTATATCTACACGTTATAAATGAAAAGACAATTCATTATTGAGCCGACATTATGAACGTTGAGTTTATAATTAATTTAGAGTGAAAAGTACTGTAACGTAATTATTTCCATGCTAGATAATAATGTTGTAAATTGTGCCTGATTTTCATTCCCATTATGATTTTTTTCTGTCTGTTATTGCCATGGTTATGGTCTCCTGAGTAACGCTGGTTTCATGAAAAAATTATGTCTTTTAAATAATGAAAACATGCATGTACCTAGTCCATGTTTGTACGTGGCCCATTAAAATAATGTTTGTTACAATTCTATCTTGTATGAAATTTAAAGGCTCTAAAATCCTAATTTTCTTCTGGGATGAATACAAGCCGATGGGTGGCTTCAGGTTATTTAGAATTATGTGATCAAAACCTAATTTATATGTCCCGGAATCGTTTTGCAATGTCCATAGGAAAAACGCCCATTTTGGTGAGCGCCGTATGACCCTCATATAGGTCCCATGGAAAACCTTGTTCAGAAAGATCAACTTAAGGTCAATGCGGGTAATACCGTCTATTGGAAAAGTCCATCTACCAACCGATTGTCACCCCTAACTCCACAATATAAGACGCATACCTATGATGGACTTTCCTTACAAATAAAATATCCCGGAATTACCCACACTGACCTTAACACGTTTTTCACAGTTGGGATGACGACCCCATCCATAATCACCCTGTCTTAAAAAAAGTCGTAATGAAATTCACTCAATACAAACACATGTTTCGAATCGTATTATTATACAGTTGGTTCTCACAAGATTAAAACAAACATACATATTCATTCCACTTACCTGCCACAGGATGCAATCTTCGCTCAAAACAAATGAAAGTAGCTTTTAACTAGAAACTTCTGCGAATAAATTTATTCTCGTCTTATGTCGCAATAAGATGGATTGCAACTAGGGCTTGCAGATACTCGAAATTGTGTTTTCGAATAATCTGTTTTTTCTTTTGAGTTAATTGAATGCTCGAATGCCTACAGGGTGTTTTTTTACAGTTCCGTTAAATTGGACAGGTTAATTAGGACATTAATAGAAGTTGCCTGGTATGTCGGCTTTTGTTAATTTCGTAAAAAATTTTTTTTTAGTTTTCATACATAATAATTGAAATGGCAAGTGTGAGAGAACCTTGAGAATAAGAACTCAAGTGACTGACGGCACATGTCAAAATAAGTAACATTAGGATGTAATAAAGGTTGCAATACACTTGTTCAGGCATTCAACTTATTTTTTTATAACTCAATAACAGTAAGAGTTAAGACACTTAGTTTCTTAGAGAAATTCATTATTTTTGACCTAAGTAAGCTTCCCTATAATTTCATCATAATCATCATCAGCCTATGATAGTGCGTAGTAATTAATACGAGAGGCCTACGTCCACTGCTGGACGTAGGCCTCTCCTATTAATTTAACGGTTTATTTAATTTAACGGAAAATAATAAAAACACTGATTATATAAAAAAAAATACAAAATTCTCGTGAGACTCATTCATGTAATATAAAAACAAAATCAAATTATGTCAAATTCGTGCTTAGGTGAACTAAAACAGACATAATATAGGTACTTATAAGTGCAATAACACACTAGTACATATTATATTCGCGCAACCTTGGCAATTAGCTGTTGAGAAAGCTCCTCACATTGTTGTTCTTAAAAGGATTAGTATTAAGACATTCAAGGATGAACAATATTGCTTTGCTCTTCCGCGATACAGAATGTGTAGCTAATTAGTGTAACCCGCTATAATTACTTGCGTATTTTTTGCATGCAATTAATTTTCCCACCCTCCCGCCGCAAAAATAAATACGCAAATAACTATAACAAACCACCACCAATAACACTATACTCGACACGTGTTTCGCCTCTCTACGAGGCATCATCAGGAGTTGACGATGTTGTCGGTCTGGTGTCCGGCAACAGAATGAGCTGTCCTGTCTGGTCGGCCATATTTATAACCTCACCCTGACCCCGCCCCCTACCCCCTTCTCCCCCCCTGGCAACGGAAAAAATTCGTAATAACGGCGATGACGCAACATTCAGCTGCTCGTTAATAATTACACCTCTACCGTTGTACCTAACTATTTCCAATTGTTCCAGAACGTTCAAACGTAAACCTTTATCACAAACGTGCAGAACATTAAAAGAGTGGTCCTCAGATAAACTATGGCCACTCTCTATCAAATGCTTCGCGAAATTTGAACGTTCTGGATGGTTATGCCTATAAGATGTAACATGCTCCTTATACCTTGTGTTAAAATTACGGCCCGTTTGCCCCACGTACACCTTATTACAATCATCACAAGTTAGCTTATACACACCAGACTTCTTGCCCGTCTCAATTTGATCTTTGCCGTTACAAAGTTTTGAATGTAACGTATTGTTTGTCTTAAAAGCAACATTAATATTATTAGACTTCAAAACTTTGTAAATATCATCTGATAGTTTGCCGACATACGTGATGCTTGCCTGAAATTTCTTGGTGGGTTCAGACGGCCGTGCAGCATACAACATATTATTGATCATGCCATTCTGTTTCTTTCTGATAATACTATCCACAACTGACTTATCGTAGCCGTTAGAAACCGCCAAGTGATAGATGTTATTCAATTCTAGCCGATAATGCTCATCAGAAAGAGGCACAGTCAACAATCTATGCACATAACAATGAAAAGCCGCTAACTTATGTTGCCACGGATGTGTAGAAGAAGCCGGTATAACTGCGTCAGTCTGTGTAGGCTTACGGAAAATTCGGAAATCGTGTCTGTTATTAACCCTTGTGATCGTCAAGTCCAGGAAATTAAGTGAATTGTCTTGCTCTAATTCTTTCTTAAACTTAATTTTCGGGTGCTTGTTATTAACCTCGGTAAAAAATGCATCCAGCTGTGTCACACTGCCCGTCCAACAAATAATTAAATCGTCCACGTACCTAAAATAATACAAAATATCCCTATTACCTACAATATGCTGGTTTTCAAAGTCATCCATAAAAATATCAGCCATTAAAGGACTCAATGGTGAACCCATAGCCAAACCATCATTTTGCAGGTAATATTGACCCCCAAATCTAAAATAATTTTGTTTCATACAAATAGCAGTGAGTTGCAATAATTCATCCACCTCTCCCGGATGCAGCCGCTGTCTTTCAAACATACCACGAAGGATGTCCAATGTTTCGACATACGGTACATTTGTAAACAAACTGTCTACATCCAACGAAAGAAGGATAGCATTCTCAGGCAAGTTAATACCCTTGATCCTCTCTACTAGATCTAAACTATTCTTTAAACAAAACTTAGGCCGAAATTGGGATTTATCTCTAATAACGCAATTCAATCTCTTTGCTAAATTATAAGTTGGTGCACCCAAGTATGACACCACTGGACGAATCGGAATATTGTCTTTATGAATCTTTGGAAGACCATAAAGAACAGGAGCTCGTGGATTCATGGGGATAACCATATTCTTCTCATGCTCGGTTTCAAACACAAACGAAGAATCCTTAACCGCATGCCTAAGATCTTTCTGGAACGCTGGAGTTGGGTCTTTCCGTAAGATAGAAAAGCCATCACCTTGGATAATATCTAATACTTTCTGATTGTATTGACCCCGTTCCATGATCACAATGCAATTGCCTTTGTCTGCCTTGGAAACCACTAGATCATTATCTTGCACCTTTTGTTGTATAGATCTTAATAACAACATATTAGATCGTACCCCCGCATCCTCTACTAGACCAGCACCTTTAATAACATTAGCTACCATGGTTTTTGTGTCTACCTCACCACGCCCCCGAACAATAGCAACCTCGGCATCCACAGCCAAATTTTCAAGAACTCCCTGTTTTAGCTTAGGCGGGAAGTTATATTTCAATACCTTCTCCAAAAGACCTACTTCATTTCCCGAAAATTCGACTGTAGTGAGGTTCTTCATGCGAGGGTGGAACTGGTGATGAGTTGGTGGTACTATTTCACCTCTGCCTAAGGAAGAATTAGAAGCTGCAGTTAATCTGTGCAATTTGTTAAGCTGTGCAATATACATCTCGTGAGCAAGTTCTGACGCGAAGTATCTGGCCTTTTGGTCAAGAATATCAAACTCGAGATTATGCAGCTTAAATGAAAGTTCGGAATACAGAACCTTAAGATGCAATTTTAAATTGTCTCTAACTGTAAACCAATGGCGAGATTCTTCGTTGAGCCAGACCTTTTGAGCCTTATTAATTGCCAACCTTGCCGACCTGCTAGTACTACTACAACGGAAATGGATGTAATTAGGTACAACATTCAGCTGCTTACATCGCTGGTTAAACCAAACATTCTGGACAGCTGCACGATGCTGTTTCGTTAATTTGACATAAAGTCGTGCCTGCTCAGCCACGCTAGCTGTTTTTAAGTAATTAATTGAATCAGGCGTTACTTTGCGGAAGTCCATATTCAAGGATGAACAATATTGCTTTGCTCTTCCGCGATACAGAATGTGTAGCTAATTAGTGTAACCCGCTATAATTACTTGCGTATTTTTTGCATGCAATTAATTTTCCCACCCTCCCGCCGCAAAAATAAATACGCAAATAACTATAACAAACCACCACCAATAACACTATACTCGACACGTGTTTCGCCTCTCTACGAGGCATCATCAGGAGTTGACGATGTTGTCGGTCTGGTGTCCGGCAACAGAATGAGCTGTCCTGTCTGGTCGGCCATATTTATAACCTCACCCTGACCCCGCCCCCTACCCCCTTCTCCCCCCCTGGCAACGGAAAAAATTCGTAATAACGGCGATGACGCAACATTCAGCTGCTCGTTAATAATTACACCTCTACCGTTGTACCTAACTATTTCCAATTGTTCCAGAACGTTCAAACGTAAACCTTTATCACAAACGTGCAGAACATTAAAAGAGTGGTCCTCAGATAAACTATGGCCACTCTCTATCAAATGCTTCGCGAAATTTGAACGTTCTGGATGGTTATGCCTATAAGATGTAACATGCTCCTTATACCTTGTGTTAAAATTACGGCCCGTTTGCCCCACGTACACCTTATTACAATCATCACAAGTTAGCTTATACACACCAGACTTCTTGCCCGTCTCAATTTGATCTTTGCCGTTACAAAGTTTTGAATGTAACGTATTGTTTGTCTTAAAAGCAACATTAATATTATTAGACTTCAAAACTTTGTAAATATCATCTGATAGTTTGCCGACATACGTGATGCTTGCCTGAAATTTCTTGGTGGGTTCAGACGGCCGTGCAGCATACAACATATTATTGATCATGCCATTCTGTTTCTTTCTGATAATACTATCCACAACTGACTTATCGTAGCCGTTAGAAACCGCCAAGTGATAGATGTTATTCAATTCTAGCCGATAATGCTCATCAGAAAGAGGCACAGTCAACAATCTATGCACATAACAATGAAAAGCCGCTAACTTATGTTGCCACGGATGTGTAGAAGAAGCCGGTATAACTGCGTCAGTCTGTGTAGGCTTACGGAAAATTCGGAAATCGTGTCTGTTATTAACCCTTGTGATCGTCAAGTCCAGGAAATTAAGTGAATTGTCTTGCTCTAATTCTTTCTTAAACTTAATTTTCGGGTGCTTGTTATTAACCTCGGTAAAAAATGCATCCAGCTGTGTCACACTGCCCGTCCAACAAATAATTAAATCGTCCACGTACCTAAAATAATACAAAATATCCCTATTACCTACAATATGCTGGTTTTCAAAGTCATCCATAAAAATATCAGCCATTAAAGGACTCAATGGTGAACCCATAGCCAAACCATCATTTTGCAGGTAATATTGACCCCCAAATCTAAAATAATTTTGTTTCATACAAATAGCAGTGACACACACGTCACTACTATTTCACGTCACGTCGTGAGTGATAGGCACGACTTTATGTCAAATTAACGAAACAGCATCGTGCAGCTGTCCAGAATGTTTGGTTTAACCAGCGATGTAAGCAGCTGAATGTTGTACCTAATTACATCCATTTCCGTTGTAGTAGTACTAGCAGGTCGGCAAGGTTGGCAATTAATAAGGCTCAAAAGGTCTGGCTCAACGAAGAATCTCGCCATTGGTTTACAGTTAGAGACAATTTAAAATTGCATCTTAAGGTTCTGTATTCCGAACTTTCATTTAAGCTGCATAATCTCGAGTTTGATATTCTTGACCAAAAGGCCAGATACTTCGCGTCAGAACTTGCTCACGAGATGTATATTGCACAGCTTAACAAATTGCACAGATTAACTGCAGCTTCTAATTCTTCCTTAGGCAGAGGTGAAATAGTACCACCAACTCATCACCAGTTCCACCCTCGCATGAAGAACCTCACTACAGTCGAATTTTCGGGAAATGAAGTAGGTCTTTTGGAGAAGGTATTGAAATATAACTTCCCGCCTAAGCTAAAACAGGGAGTTCTTGAAAATTTGGCTGTGGATGCCGAGGTTGCTATTGTTCGGGGGCGTGGTGAGGTAGACACAAAAACCATGGTAGCTAATGTTATTAAAGGTGCTGGTCTAGTAGAGGATGCGGGGGTACGATCTAATATGTTGTTATTAAGATCTATACAACAAAAGGTGCAAGATAATGATCTAGTGGTTTCCAAGGCAGACAAAGGCAATTGCATTGTGATCATGGAACGGGGTCAATACAATCAGAAAGTATTAGATATTATCCAAGGTGATGGCTTTTCTATCTTACGGAAAGACCCAACTCCAGCGTTCCAGAAAGATCTTAGGCATGCGGTTAAGGATTCTTCGTTTGTGTTTGAAACCGAGCATGAGAAGAATATGGTTATCCCCATGAATCCACGAGCTCCTGTTCTTTATGGTCTTCCAAAGATTCATAAAGACAATATTCCGATTCGTCCAGTGGTGTCATACTTGGGTGCACCAACTTATAATTTAGCAAAGAGATTGAATTGCGTTATTAGAGATAAATCCCAATTTCGGCCTAAGTTTTGTTTAAAGAATAGTTTAGATCTAGTAGAGAGGATCAAGGGTATTAACTTGCCTGAGAATGCTATCCTTCTTTCGTTGGATGTAGACAGTTTGTTTACAAATGTACCGTATGTCGAAACATTGGACATCCTTCGTGGTATGTTTGAAAGACAGCGGCTGCATCCGGGAGAGGTGGATGAATTATTGCAACTCACTGCTATTTGTATGAAACAAAATTATTTTAGATTTGGGGGTCAATATTACCTGCAAAATGATGGTTTGGCTATGGGTTCACCATTGAGTCCTTTAATGGCTGATATTTTTATGGATGACTTTGAAAACCAGCATATTGTAGGTAATAGGGATATTTTGTATTATTTTAGGTACGTGGACGATTTAATTATTTGTTGGACGGGCAGTGTGACACAGCTGGATGCATTTTTTACCGAGGTTAATAACAAGCACCCGAAAATTAAGTTTAAGAAAGAATTAGAGCAAGACAATTCACTTAATTTCCTGGACTTGACGATCACAAGGGTTAATAACAGACACGATTTCCGAATTTTCCGTAAGCCTACACAGACTGACGCAGTTATACCGGCTTCTTCTACACATCCGTGGCAACATAAGTTAGCGGCTTTTCATTGTTATGTGCATAGATTGTTGACTGTGCCTCTTTCTGATGAGCATTATCGGCTAGAATTGAATAACATCTATCACTTGGCGGTTTCTAACGGCTACGATAAGTCAGTTGTGGATAGTATTATCAGAAAGAAACAGAATGGCATGATCAATAATATGTTGTATGCTGCACGGCCGTCTGAACCCACCAAGAAATTTCAGGCAAGCATCACGTATGTCGGCAAACTATCAGATGATATTTACAAAGTTTTGAAGTCTAATAATATTAATGTTGCTTTTAAGACAAACAATACGTTACATTCAAAACTTTGTAACGGCAAAGATCAAATTGAGACGGGCAAGAAGTCTGGTGTGTATAAGCTAACTTGTGATGATTGTAATAAGGTGTACGTGGGGCAAACGGGCCGTAATTTTAACACAAGGTATAAGGAGCATGTTACATCTTATAGGCATAACCATCCAGAACGTTCAAATTTCGCGAAGCATTTGATAGAGAGTGGCCATAGTTTATCTGAGGACCACTCTTTTAATGTTCTGCACGTTTGTGATAAAGGTTTACGTTTGAACGTTCTGGAACAATTGGAAATAGTTAGGTACAACGGTAGAGGTGTAATTATTAACGAGCAGCTGAATGTTGCGTCATCGCCGTTATTACGAATTTTTTCCGTTGCCAGGGGGGGAGAAGGGGGTAGGGGGCGGGGTCAGGGTGAGGTTATAAATATGGCCGACCAGACAGGACAGCTCATTCTGTTGCCGGACACCAGACCGACAACATCGTCAACTCCTGATGATGCCTCGTAGAGAGGCGAAACACGTGTCGAGTATAGTGTTATTGGTGGTGGTTTGTTATAGTTATTTGCGTATTTATTTTTGCGGCGGGAGGGTGGGAAAATTAATTGCATGCAAAAAATACGCAAGTAATTATAGCGGGTTACACTAATTAGCTACACATTCTGTATCGCGGAAGAGCAAAGCAATATTGTTCATCCTTGAATATGGACTTCCGCAAAGTAACGCCTGATTCAATTAATTATTAAGACATTGGTGGTAAACGGCCTCTAGTAGTCAATTTGTTACTCTGGTTTGTCATCTCATTTTTTATGTCGAAGATGCTCGACGTGTTTCGCTCCATACAGGGAGCTTGTATTCCGCAGCTAATAAAATAACACCAGGTGTCCTATCGTAAACACCAATAGTCAATAGTCTACATATTTTCGACACCTAGTTGTTAATTTTGTTGCCATGGCATTATGATTGCAAATGTCTATTATTGGATGTTGTGTATGTGTATTGGTGTCTGTATGGTAATTATTGCTATAAAGCGTAGACATTGTTCGAATTTTCGAATACGTATAAATATCCGTTCCTTTTTAGTTTCCAATAATATACGTCGTACCTATATTATTCGAAACTAAAAAGGAACGAATATTCGCCATTCGAATTTTCGCAACCCTGATTGCAACTTCCACTTGCATTATTTAATAACGTCCCGCGATCTGTTTTTTCTCGTCCCGAGGTAATTGAACCAGCCACGGCAATAAGCTTTGTGCCCGTTAAATGGAGATATTACGAGTCCCGACAGGCTCCCGTATTCCATAACCTGCAGTGACAGTTGCTAAACGAGTTTGTTTAGCTTAGCGGATACATTGCACGCTAGGTGGCGTTGTCTTTTATGTTTAGAATTTTGAATCGCGCTATTAAGATTTCTACTTTCATGCTGTAGACTTCGCATCACATCAAGGATCGGAAATATGGGTGCGAAACTTTAACAAATCATGTCAAATGGACATGCAAGAGCACATACCTACATCCATAAAATATACATATCTATACAGATACACCCAAACGTTATCAGTCTTATTAATAAACATGGAATAAAGAAGGCATAACTTTAATTCGAGGTGTAACTGAAGATTAGTGAATTTCAATATTAATAAATGCAGAGTAAGCAGGGAGTATACTAATCTGGCTTTACACTCGTAGTAAAAGTTAAACCTAGGTACCACCTAGTTTAACGACGGAGTAAGCATAGAGAAGCTGTCTTTTTAAACATTTTCTTTTTGATATCTGTGTTTTTTTTCGACCGCGATTATTTTATTGACGATTTGTGGGAGTTAGATGAGTTAAATGAGGCGGGGGACGTAATGCCATTAATGAGGCATGTATAATTTTATAAAAAATCCGCTGGAAGAACTACGTGAAAACAAGTTTAAATCAAAATACAGATTTTTTCGATCTACCGCATCTTTTATTTACCTTTTCTTCTTCATCCCAGTTGAATTACCTAATGCGTTTTTGGCTCATTGTTAATATAATAATTAAAAACTTCCACTAAATATCCAACACCAATAATCAAAATTGCCGCGTGAAGTTTGTAATGTCAATGTAAAAATGTCATCTGGCCTACTACCGCGAAAATCGAAATTCGTAAATTTCGAGGATTTTTCTCTGTCACTCAAACGAAGGCGTCATTAGAGTCAGAGAGACAAATCCTCGAAATTTACGAATTTCGTTTTTCGCGGTAAGGCCGCTGTCGTTCATTTCATTCCGTAGTTCACTCTTTTTACTTTTTAATTATGTGGGGTTGCCATAACATTCGTGTTAATCCTGGTGTAAGGAATGTATTGCTACGCCAAGACTACTCGATGTTTATTAATAACGTTCTTATTACAAAGTTAATCCCTATTTACTCCCGTAGTAGCTAGTCTGGGTGTAACGGTAGATTAGCTTTTGAATAAGCGATTTTTATTAATAAGACTGTTAAAGTTTAAGATTCCAATATAGTTTTTAGTTTAGTTCTATTTATTTCAGGAAGAAAATTCGAAATACAATGTGATGTCAGGGTATACAAATTTTCATCGTGATCGTCAAAATACAAAGCAAATGTCAAATGTTAAATATAGGCAATAAAATTTGATGCATACTTTTCGATAATACCTATTCGTATTTTTCTTGGCTAAGCTGTTCCTATATGTCAATTTTGAAGTTTTGTTACAGTTTTGTACCCATAGTTCCGATCCCTACACATGAACATGACATAATAAGTACATTTAGATAACTTTTACTCAAAATGAGAGCAATAAAATTATCCGTCCGAAATAAATCGGCGTGCAATGTAGAGCAAACATAGTCAAGTTAAACGCTCGTTGACATCTAATTTCAAAAGCAGATGACATAACTGCAATATCAATATTAACGAATGATCGTACAGATGTAGTGCAAAATCCTTTCTCTTCGACTTTTCACGGAAACGCCCGAATTAATCTACCTGTCTCAATTAGCTCCAGTGCAATATACACTGAAGTTCATTGTGGCAGCAATACGAATTCGGATGTTTCCGTGAAAAGCCGAAGAGAAAGGATTTTGCACTACATCTGTATTTACATTCATCATCATCATCATAATTTCATCCAAAAGCCGTACACTGCTGGACATAGGCCTCCCCCAATGATCACCAACATGACCGGTTCTGCGCTGCATGCCTCCAGCGCAGAACTTACATTGCTGCTCTGAAAATCTTTAAAAAAAGTCTATAGGGTCATAATTAAGTGTAACTTAAAAAAAACTCGTAATCCATGATTACACTAATGAATCCCATGCCTCACATGCCTGGTATAATTTATCGCCCGTATTAGATATAGAAAAAAGTCCACATTATCATGTCTCGTTAAGCGAATAAGCACTTGTACTCGTAAGTGCCAATGTAAACTTAATTAGTCCTCAATGTGACGGTACACAAATACATGAATCTTATGAATAATGAAGAAGGAAATAACGTGAGAGAATCCAATATTGAACAAGCTTTTGACAGATGATGCCAATCATTACTCAGCATTACACCGACCGATGACCAAGACCCGCGTTTCAGTGTGCATGAAGAATTGCGAAGGGCCAAGTGTGTCTGGACGTCTTTATTGGCCAATACGTCTTGAGCTTCAAATTACCCGCCCTGCGGAGCGCGAGAGACCTCTCAAACTTGGCGTTGTAAAGTGTTTTATCTGTTCATTTTACGTGTTGTTAGTTTAATGAGAAATTAGCGTTTTCATTAGATACTTTTACGGTATTAATGGAGAATTATGTCTCGTAACAGGATTCGGAACGGAATGAGGGAATCGTAAACGTAAATTTCCGATTGGGATCTGTAGATACAGTTTGTATTGACAGAAGTAATTGGGTCAATCACCTTGTTTTGCTGTTATTCTGTCACGTCATCCAGGGGACAACAGCTGCATAGTTTGCTAGAAAAAATATATCCTGCTCGCTCATGATTAGTGGGTGACCCACATCGGAAAGTAAAATTCAAAGAAGTATTGTTAAATTTAATCATCATCATCATCAGCCAATTGACGTCCACTGCTGGACATAGGCCTCCCCCAGTGAGTTCCACAAAGATCGGTCGTGAGCTGTCTGCATCCATTGGACACCCGCAACCTTTACCAGGTCGTCGCTCCATCTTGTGGGGGGCCTTCCCACGCTAAATTTAATGCTAAGGGTATTTCTCCGAGCGTTTCAATCGCCGTGACCTCGGTGGCAGCCTTATCACACGAATCCCGTGAGAGATGCAAGAACTTTTGGATATATTGGTAGACGTAGTTGACAACTACCAATTTATCCAAAAAAAATATGAGATATCCAGGGAAATTGGGTAATAATGATGCCACCGAAGTTACGGCAGTTGAAACGCTGGGTTAAATGTCCCTAAGTAATAAACTGTGATTTTAAGGATGACCCAAGAGAATGTAACCATGGCAACGAGTGACATAAAAAGTGTTTAATGCAATTAAAGTATCGGTAAATCATGACTGCAAGTTAAAAAACAAATCCTTACACATACTATTAAGAAAGTTCGAAACAATACGACATGTCATAGATTCATTTCATAGCTTACGTGGGTGGTAAACACATCTATTATGGCAATAATTTGTATCATCAATATCGCCATAAATTAACAATGACTTTATAAGTACTCTACAGGTAAATGGACTATATAGATACAATACACTCGACCAATTGGAGCCCTAAGCCACTTTAGAACCTTGTCAAAATGGATCAGTAGTAAGAAGTTTCTTATAATTTGATATAAAGCGTCACTTAGACAAGGTTCCTGAGTGACCTAGCATTTCAGTTGGTTCACCGTACGTGTAAATGATATGTGACATACGTATATAAGATTTTAGCTTTTGACTACAACATAGTAGATAATTATTTGTTCTACCCAACATGTATTATATGACCCACTAAAACTTTATGTTGTTAAATAAATGTTTGTAATTGTTTCAAAGGAACCACTTAAAGGAAAACATCTTCTACAACGAATTCAAATTGGGCTAAAACGACCCGATACTGGCAATTTAAAGGTAACTTTTAAGATTAAAACCGATCGAACGACAAACTCAATTTAGGTACCGTAAATTGGGGTGAGTTACGATAAAACACCGATAAAAGTTTTGTTTGTCTTTACACGAAGAAAACAATATTAATATATTTTTCGATTACCGCGATAAATCATGAAATGAAACTATTTTAACGGATTATATCGCATAGGTATGTTAATTAATTAACCGACTTCAAAAAGGAGGAGGTTTACAATTCGTCGAAATCTTTTTTTATTTTTATGTATGTTCCCCGATTACTCGCAGACGCGTGGACCGATTTGAAAAAATCTTTTTTTGTTTGAAAGGATATACCTTCTAGTTGGTCCCATTGTCACCGAATCCAGATCTGATGATGGGATCCTGGAGAAATCGAGGGAACTCTTCAAATGTTATAGGCACATATGACATTTTTCATTTATTTTCGAAGACTAATGAAGTATTTGCGTCTAGTCATGAACATTTTAAGTTGGTGATCTGATGATGGAAGGTACAACTCCTTAGCAATTAGGAGTTGGGGGATAATTCTTTAAATATAACATATTTCGTGTATTTTGGAAGCTATTCGAGTATTTGCCTTTAGGTAGTCATCCTTTCATGTTGATGAGCTGATGATGGAAGGTACAACTCCTTAGAGATTAGGAGTTAGGGGATAATTCTTTAAATATATCATATTTCATGTATTTTGGAAGCTATTCGAGTATTTGCCTTTAGGTGGTCATACTCTCATGTTGGTGAGCTGATGATGAAAGGTATAACTCCTTAACGATTAGGAGTTGGGTGATAATTCTTTGAAAATAACAACTGTCATACATTTTCGAGATCTATTTCAGTGTTTGCTTAGTAGTTATGACATGTTGGTTAGCGGTTAGTGATTATTTAAATAATATAGGCATGCTATTGCTAAGGCTGTTACCTATAATCTTTGAAATGATTCATACCTGCTGATGATACAATGTATAACTCCTTGATAGTAGGATAATTCTTTAAATATCGTACAGACACTTTGTTGTATATTCATATACCTACCTAAACTAGCCAGTTCCGGTTTTCTAGCCTACTACAGTGCAGTACATTCTAGTTACAAGTATTAAGAGCATACTAAATAACGATTTTATATAAATTAAACTACTAAAAAGCAAAAAATAAAATATTTTAAAATAAAAATAAAACCGCCTTCAAAAATTCACCCGAACTAAAAAGTAAACAATAATTTTAGTTCCTACTTCTTAGGATTTCCTACCCAAACCTTTAAACCTTTTACCCTATTCATTAAAATAAAATATTATGGCTAGGTATCCTACAGATTTCTTAGAAGTCGGTGCCAAGCCAAATATGTTCACTTCGCGAGTATATGTATTTGGTAGAGCTTTGTACTTACTCCGGTTATGTTTTCATCAAAACGACTGAGGAGGCAGACCATTCTGTTGATAAAAGCATAATCGGAGTGACAGTAAGTTACAAAGCTCTACCTAATATATACCTATGAACGCATTTGGCTTGGCACCGACTTCTAAGAAATCTGTAGGATACCTAGCCATAATATTTTATTTTAATGAATAGGGTAAAAGGTTTAAAGGTTTGGGTAGGAAATCCTAAGAAGTAGGAACTAAAATTATTTTTTACTTTTTAGTTCGGGTGAATTTTTGAAGGCGGTTTTATTTTTATTTTAAAATATTTTATTTAATGTATACAGATGTACCCGACGTTTCGAACACTTTTCATGGTTCGTAGACTACGGGTGACTGGAAGTCGATAGATTCCGTAAAAATTGTTTTATTTCGATAATAATATCATTAATTTTCGACTCATTGTGTTCACCATACACATTATAGTACATTGTGTATCAAGGGAAGTAAGTACAGAATTACTAACGAGAGTGTTAACTTTTAATGACTCGAGTTAGTAATCCGCTTACCGACCGTGATGCAAACAATGTTTTTTATCACACTTACCAACAAAAAATAAGTTTAGGATAAAATATTACTAAATGACGTAATACCATTTCTATTGCTACCTAGGGAATTTCACTTTTCTTTTGCTCCCGCTATGCATGCAAACAATGGCACGCTTAGACAGGAAGTGTGATGAAAAAACCATTTTTAAATAGCCAGTTAATAGTGAGGCTTGCTAAGTACACTTGGTTGCAATTACGAGACCTGTTCGCCGGAAAGTTCGGAAGTTTAGAACGCTCGCGGCAGAAGGCAGGAATTAATAAAGGTAGAGTATAATCCGGGCAGATATCTGCCCTCCCCCCTAAAATACCCCCTTTTATCTCAACATGTTGTTTGGTGAATAGTTTTACCCTTAACTTGGCAGCGTGTTTATAGTGCATATATTTTTAGGTAATGAGTAATGAAGAGGTAATGAGATTTTCGTAGATCTTATGTTTACAATTATAGAGACCATTATGATTATCTCATGTTTTATACATTTCGACTACTAGAATCTGGAAGTTTATATGTATAGTTCGAGAAATATAATTTGACCGATTGTTATCTTACTTACGACATTTTGTTTTGCGTTAACACTTACTAGACAATCAGCAGTCGAGCACTTTTCTATTGTTAATGACGCAAAACAAAAGGTCGTAAGTGAGAATCTCACACTTACTAAACGAAATATTTTTACAGTGTAACTTTATAATATTATTTGACCGACTCCTATCAGATAAGAGTCGGTCAAATAATATTTCCCGAACTATAACAGCAAATTTTTAGGATATAGGTCTCTTAATGCCGTAGTGAAATTTAATTCTCGATATATATTTTCGTATTATTTACCTCCTAAGATTTCACATCATAAGATCTCAGTCCACTGCTGAACGTAGGCCTGTTCCATTATGCGTTAGGCAAGCAGGTTGGCGATTGCAGTAATGTGTCCATTATGATGATGATCCTGCTCGTCATCAATCCTAAGATTTGATCCGAGGTATATTTTCTCATTTATAGATACAGGTTTATCTTGTTGTTTGAATACTATATTTCTACAGTCTGAAATAAAATACAGAAGAAAGCATAAAATTCATAACTTTTAGCATCATATTTTACGAAATCTGTACGTATTTCTTATTTAATCGAAATCAAAACCTATCAACATCTGTAATGGCTGACTGATGACACCACTCTCCCAAAGAACTAATCCCGATAATGAATGCCATTTTTAACTGAATTTATACCAAAATGGAAATCCTTGTTCCGTATTAATTGCGTTGTCAGATCCCACCGTTCTTACGTTTCATGAGGATTAAGAAAAAGAAAACCCAATTAGTATATTTTAAGAGATAATCGGTAGAATTAGCAAGCCAGATTCGGAATTTATGAAGAGAGATTTAAGTGAAATGTTTTTTTAATGCTCTCGAGATTTCTTTCGACCTTTTGGGTCCCCGATGTGCAGTGGCCCAGATATTTTATCCAGGAAATGAGCGGAGCATTCTGTGCGTATGAATAAACTTCCAGCTGACTTATAGCGCAGTTGTTTCTGTACTGAATGAAGATTCTTCGTTCATTTTATAAATAATAATATACATTGCTAGCCGTGTGGTGACGGCAGGAAGAATACATTTGTCACCACCCCAACTCCTCCTGCGGGTGTCGTAAGAGTCGACTAAGAGATTGATGTGTCACTGACCATATTTGATTAAAGATTGATGATGGGCAGCAGCATCATCAATATCATCATAGTGGACACATTACTGCGATCGCCAATCCGCTTGCCCAGCGTGGCGATTATGGGCATTTACCTCCTAATGCGTCTATACGCATAGTTGATAGGAGAGGCCTACGTCCAGCAGTGGACTATCATAGGCTGATGATGATGACGATGATGATGAATATACATTGCACATCATCAGTCTGTTTCAGTTTACTCCTATTACAAATTCAAGGTGCACTATTACCCACAAAATCAAGTCAAAAAAATGTCCTAAAGCCGATCCGGGGAACCTTGATCCCTATGACAGCTGTCAGTTTCATACATTATCTGTCAACAATGTCGCGTTTTGACAAGTAATGTATTGAACTGACAGCTGTCATAGGGATGAAGGTTCTCCATGCCGGCTATAGTACGAAGTTACAAGTGTGTGTGTATAAAAAAGCATATCGACGACAATTTTTGTACTTATTTGGTACCTATTGTAGATCAATGGTAAGTGCCCATAATCGGGCAGTCAGGCACAAGCGGGTCGGTGATAGCAGTATGATGATGATACTCTCCACTATTACTTTTAAAGTTCGTACATGGTTTGATTGATCGACGACGAATGTATAATACTTAGTTACACTAGAACTACACTCTCGCGGTCAAAGAATACGGATAATATGCTTAGATGTTAGATGCTTTTCCCTTTCTGTCACTCTTTCATATTCCTGCGATAAAGAACAGTTAGCTGCTTTTCGTTTACGATTGACGATTAAGCGTTAGCATTTGGCAACTCGTCTAAGCACCCAGGTGTAAATAAATACTGTAAACGGGCTGATTTTAAACTAAATTTTCAAAATATTAACAGGGTAGGTGGAATCTTTTTAATTTGAACGTCAGATTATAATTGTAGTTTTCCTGAATTCATCAATATTAAGCTGCACGTTTGTCTAATTTAAGTAGCATCATTTTGCATAAAACTAGGGTGACCCAGGAGACCGTACCCGTGGCAACAGACAAAAAAAAGTTGATTCACCGTAATACTTCAGTTTGACTTACTCGGGCAAAATATTAAAATCGCTATTTTATTCGAGAGCAGTTAAAATAATACAAATTTTCCCTTTCCTGCGAAATTGACCAAAAAACGTGTGAAAATATCACACGTTTCTGCAATTCTGGAAAACTTTTGTGCATTTAAAATTAGCTGAGACTGGTTTAATGTAATTGCCTGCATGTTAATTTTGTGTGCAGTCCGTACAATTAACAATTTGCTAGTTTGTAAATTATTTCAGCAGTTGCAAACTTGTGGGAATACGAGTACGATATAATTATTGCAACAAATTGAGTGGAGACCTAACTCAATACGAAAACTTGTGCTTAGGATTTCGTTTGAGTTGGAAATGTAGTGTCGCTCTAAAACTATCTGAATTTGAATTGAATATACATCATAAGCCTGTGAACGTAGGCTTCTTGTATTAATTATGCATTATAAACGCGTTAGGAGTTAAATGCACATAATCGCCACGATTGGCGATCGCAGTAATGTGTCCACTATGATGATACTGCAGCTGCCCATCATCAATCTTCTTTCAAATAATGGTCAGTGACTCTTCAATCTCTTAGCCGGCTTTTACGACATCTGCGGGAAGAGTTGGGGTGGTGACAAATGTATTCTTACTGCCGTTACCACACGGTCTAATAATGCATGTAGATACAATTAAAGCCAACTGTTATACCTTATATTTAAATCAGGACCTTGTAGCACTGTACTAAGGATGCTGGCGCTATTTCCTCGCTGCTTCACAATGCTGATATATTGTGCGAGGAAGTCACCAGCTCTTCGGTTTAAAGCTACGTCAAACAGATGTTCCACGATTTCGGCAAATAATTTGCGCTCTAGCCCCATTTTTATATAATCGTCGATTTGTTGGACATTTTATCGACATCTCGTTGACCGTCCTTTACGTGATCGATTAACATGTTTGACATTGAGAAGCCCTCGCCAAACATTCCAATTTAGATTTTTTTATTGGCTATGGTTATGGTGTCATTGAATTTAAGCTATCGTGAGAGATATTAAGCACAAAAATATAAACGGTTTAATTCACGTATAATATATTTAGTGACTACGGGCCCTTTCAGACGGACAGCATTTCAACTGCAACCCAGCTTGTCGTACCAACTGCAATATAACTGCAATACGACTGCATAACAAAATTGTAGCCAGATTGCAGTTGGTGTGCGGTTGACCGAACTGCATGACAGCTGCAAGCGGACTGCAAAACGGGTTTGCAGTTCTGGTGCAGTTGGTCCAACTGCATCAGAACTGCCCCGGAACTGCCACTTGTCCGTCTGAACGGGCCCTACGCGCGACATGTTTCGAGCCTAGGTCTCCATATCAAGCATTGAGCAGCTCCCACGACGGGTGCGTGGCACGAACTGCCGCCCGCCACGCAGCTCGTAGAGCCTGTTAAGATAGAATTGTTTTAGTAGGTTTCAAATTCCGGCTCGTACAAATTTATTGAAAAAAATATGTACGGAACCTCAGTTGATATTTACCAGTACCTTTCGGCTATAAGTCAACACAGCAAACTTCTAGAGTTGTATATTTCGAGGATTTGTCTCTGTCACTTCAACGAAGGTGTCCTTAGAGCGACAGACTAGAGGCCAAATGGTAGAAATTTGTGGATTTCATAGTTCACGGTAAAGTTGAAGTTTTATTTAGGTGTGAACTTAAAATCTTAAACCTTGTGTTCAAATATGTTTTTAGTTAAAATGATTGATATTTATTAGTATGAATGTAAAAATATATTTGCGAACGTGTTTCACGATTGTGTAAAAGACGTCAAATGCTATGAAAAGTCAGCCATATTTGTATCTTATTTTTTAATTGTTCTGGCGTTTGGTATAGATTCCTAGACTTTCTACAATTCGTCGCGTCTTTTAGTTTAACTGTTTATTTATATTATGATAATAGTTGATTATTTTACGAAAATTGAGCCACCAAATATGGCGTCTTATCGAAAAGGAGCAAATCTTACAAAGCTTCATAAAAGCCTAGTTAAAAAGATTTGGAGCTGCGAAAATTTCCATCGGCCGAACAAGTTCGCTCATAATTGAAAATTCCTGGCGAAATGAAAAGAAGACAGGAATCCCTTTCAGCGGGGCAAGTGCTAGATTAATATGGCGGTGTTTAAGTGGGGATCGAGACCGCTAGATAGCGTATTAGAGCATTATAAATAAACTTATACGAGAGCACATGTGATTTCGACTATTCCTGAGGTTCCGACCGAATCGTTATCCTAAACGTTTGAGAACTAGGTCATTTCTCTTTGGGGTGTAACATGTAATAGGAGTATTATTAATTTATAATATTTATATAGTTGTGTGTGCCTTTGGAAAATTAAAAAAATTATAAGAGCATTTCCCAAAACATTATGAAATTTTGAAAAATTCTGAGTGTAAAGCTTTCTATACAAAAAAATGTGACATAAAGGCATTATAACTATACGCATACTAATGACTTGTTATACATTGTTAAATTTATAAAAATATTTAAATGCGCAGGTAAAATTATACATATTCAAAACAAAACAAATCATATAAGGTAAATATTATACATTTGAATATGAATTTACAGTAAATAAATAAAAAACCTGTTCAAGATAAAAACTAAATTTTTAAAGATTTTGTTTTCCTTTTTTCTTATTTAAAAAAAGATTTTTATATTTAATTTGTGCAAATGACAATTCAAAAGTGTATTGCAAACTGATGCGTCATTGAAGTGTCAGACTAGAGAGGCTCAAAATTTTGAAATTTCTAATTTTGTGATAGAATTACGATTCTTGAAAATCGTTCACAACGCGAGATCTGTAGGAAGTAATCTGCACCATCAAGCGCTAAAACGGATAGGCGTCCTTACCATGATAATATCGTATTCATAAACATTGTCAAAGGTGGCAAACGAGCAGACAGAATTTGTTTTTTTTTAACTGGATTTGTCATATCTTGTCAGCCTCTGTAGCCTAGTTGATAGTGACCGTGCCTACAAAATTCGAGGTTCCGTGTTCGAATCCCGGCGAAAGCATATAAATTGTCGTTTAGTACCCACATTACAAGGCTTAATTGAATTTATCGCGGGAATAGGTCGATTTATGTAAGATGTCTTACAATATTTATTTATTTATACCAAAAATACCAACGCTGGAGGTGGGATCAAACAAATCAAAATATTTCATAAAACAATTAAAAAAATAAATAAATAAATAAATATCTTGGGACATCTTACACAAATCAACCTAGTCCCACGGTAAGCTCAATTAAGGCTTGTGTTGTGGGTACCAGGCGACGATATATATAATAGATAGATACGTATAGATACTTAGATACATACACAGCCATGACCAAGGAACAAACATTTGTGATAAATAAATACACAAAGAATGCCCTCGCCGGGATTCGAACCCGGAACCTCCAGCTTCGTAGGCAGGGTAATTTGATTTGTGTCATAAAAAAACTATTATTTAAGATCCATTTACGCAATCTAGGGAAAGGTAATCAGTTTCTAAGGAGATCTACATTCCAAAACCTAAGTATTGAATAAATAATAAATACCCTGGGAAAATTTTATACAAATCGATCTAGTCCCACAATATATAATGCTCGATTAAGCTATGTTGTAGGTACTAAAAGACGACATACATAATACATTGATACACATAGATAACTTAAACACTTAGACAAGAACCATGACCAAGTGTCAAGCTCTTCAAAAATGCCCTCAACGGGATTTGAACCGAACCTCCAGCTTCGTAAACTGGGTCACCATTAACTAGGCTACGAAGGTTGACCTAATATTTTCAGCCTGAAATGTGAAAACTAACAAAAACTTGAAGGTCTATCCCGATATAAAACCTTAAATTTATATTCTGTCTCCATCACTTTAATTGCACCTTAATTCGAGTAACAGAGACAGATGCCTCAAATGATTTTCGATGACATCACTGCTATGGTATCTCATGGTAAGGAAAAAGTGTATCTTGTTGAAATAAACATGCCAATAATAGACCTTATTCCGTCGCATTAAGGCCGCGTGGTTTCTTTGATCTCTTTTGGCGGATTTGTTCATTGGTTCAATCAATTAGCCTCGTAATTGGATATTTCCAGTGGCTAGGCCGAAATGTGTGCATTATTGGCTGTCGTACGCAAATGGAGTCTGTTTGGACTGTTTTTGTGGTTTTGCTCGCATATTTACCTAACCCTTATGCGTATAGACGCATAATAGTACATTACATGAGAGGCCGGGAAAATGAGGATTTCCGACCAAGTTGGTATATACGTTCCGTACGGATAGGTAACGAGGCCGGGAATCCGTTTTCACGCCGAGGCATGTATAGTACTTTTCTCAAACATACGAAGAAAAAAAAATGACAATGTTGTCGAAATAAAAAAAAACTTTGCAGGCCTTGGCCTGAAAAGTGTTATAAAATTCCATTTCCATCCCAGTGAGATACTGCGCCCTAAAAGCGATACTTCCGAGTCTATTTTAAGACAATATTTCATTGCATGTTTGAGAAAAGGTACATTTAGACCAAACGAGCATTCGCTTATTCTATCCCCCACTCTACGAAATCAACAAATTTAACGAATCGCGTTTTGTGTAATGAATGAATTTCGTAGAGTGAGGGATAGAATGAGCGAGTGCTCGTTTGGTCTAAATTCATCTTTAGGAGGTTAAATGCTCATAATCGCCTCGACAGTGGTGTAGGACAGTGGACAGGACAGACATCAGGATAGTGGTGTGGGGTTAGAACTAGTAGTAGATTTTTTTCTTGATATTGTGTCAGACGATTCAGAATTGCTTATTAATAAGCTTACTTGAATAAAGAATAGTTTGACTTTGACACTAAGATAACGCCCATCATCAAAGAATGGTCAGTGACACTTGAATCCCTTATTTTCCCGCGGGTGTCGTAAGAGTCGACTTACGACACCCGCGGGAAGATTAGGGGTGGTGACAAATGTATTCTTACTGCCGTCACCACACGGCCATTTATCTCATTAGTTATTTGTAACAGTGTTTATTTAATTGCAATAATCACCAAATAAAAAAATTAAAAAACCACTTCAACCGATTTCTCCAAGATCCCCGATTTGTTGCCATCATTGGTTTCCTCAAATCTTACTTTCTGAATGCAAATTCTTGTAAAGGAATGAAAATGACCAAAAGCGTCATACATGTACCTATAACATTTGAAGAGATCCCTTTATTTCTCCAAGATCCCATCATCAGACCCCAACTTGGTGCCAACAGGACCATCTCGGGGTTATGCACGTTCGATTACAAAAAAAAAATCGGTTCACGATTCTCGGAGATATTGAGTAACATACATACAACAAAAAAATCAGTCGAATTGAGAACCTCCTCCTTTTTTTGAAGTCGGTTAAAAATCAATCACATCGCTACATACTATGGACATCGATATCGATGAAAAAAGTGGGCCAAGATCAACAGGTTCTAATAATGGAAATATAAAAATTAGCTCAACAATGCTCGCGAGGCAGTTTTTTTTGACAGAAAGATGTTGACAGTAACCATATCGAATATACCTAATATCAATTCCATGATAATGTAATATAGTACGGTCAAACTGTACATTAAACTCGCAAAGCATGCAGTATATATGCATTTTTGGTATGTTGTTTAGACACCATAGGGCCCTATAAAACCACATTTTGCAAGCAAAAAAAAGTTGTGCTAGTTACGTAGTACGTGAAAAACTGCGAAATTTACGATCATTTTTAGGGTTCCGTAGCCAAAATGGCAAAAACGGAACCCTTATAGATTCGTCATGTCCGTCTGTCCGTCTGTCCGTCTGTCACAGCCAATTTACTCGGAAACTATAAATGCTACAGTAACGAAATTTGGTAAGGATATGTGTTGTATGAACCGCTACAGGAATGTGATACTAAATTGTAAAAAAAAACCATTGGGGTGGGGGCCCTCCATACATGTAACTGAGGGATAGAATTTTTTTTTTAGTTGTACATAAGCGTGTGGGGTATTAATAGAAAGGTCTTTGAAAATGATATGAAGGTTTATACATCACATTTTTATTTAAGCAAATCGTTTTCGAGCTATCAGGTCTCAAAGTCTGAAAAATGTGTCCCCCCCCCCTCTATTTTTTAAACTACGCGATATAAAATTCTGAAAAAAATATATGTTATGCACATTAATAAACTCTATCAACGATTTTTGGTTTGATAAAATGATCTCCTATAGTTTTTGAGGTAGGTTGATTTAACTGTATTTTTTTAATAATAAATTGATAATGGTACGGAACCCTTTGCGCGCGAGTCCGACTCGCACTTGGCCGGTTTTTCAATTTATGATTTTTATTAAAAAAACCTTACGTTTATTGACATTATATTTTAGAAAGCGCTTAAAGATTAATAAATTTCCAACAAGTTGAGCTAACATGTATTACCGTAGGTCTTATAGTTTCAGAGATTTGCGACTTCTTAAAAGTACTCTTTTTTGTAGACTAGCGTTATTTTGAGTTTTCCTAACGTTTTCGGCTTAATATCGCCTCACCTAATTATGCTACGAAAAACATGCAATAATGACCTTATAGCGCACTTAATATTCTTTCGTTAAAGGGTAAAATCATGTCAGCAAACTTTGTATTTGAAAATAAAAACGCGTAATTCAAAAGGCAGTAGACCCGCTATCTAAGTTTTTCATACAAATCGCAAGTCGTGTTACAAAGCTGCAATTTTAGTATATTATAAAGGCCCTATAAGGACGTACAAAAATACATATTACAAGAAAAACAAAAAAGGAATTTCGGCATAGGACGAATAAAACTGAAAAAATATTGGACTTCTTTTACTTTTTGATGTTTAATTAAAAAACTATTATCTTGTTGATACTAATTGCTACAAAACTTAGAAAGAATATTAAATTTGATAGGATTTGAGCTACCTTGCACTACCCTAAATTATATAGATTTAGAGATACGACATTTCAAATGTGCCCTTCATTAAATTAAGAAAATATATGCATGTTTTGAAGCCTCGTATACCCCCAACTATAAGACTTACAGTAATTGTTATCGGCTCAATTTGTTTCAAATTTAATGTAGTTATTATTTACAATTACTTTTTTTTTCTTAGCGCGAACATTTTGTCAATATTTAGTGAATAGCTTTAACGTAACCTAAAATTTGTTTATGTTTTGATAAAAGGGCACTTTATGAAATGTCGTATCTAAGATATATAATTAAAATTTAATGTTCTTTCTTAGTTTTATAGCAATTAGTATCAAAAAGATAATAGATTTTTAGTTAAACGTCAAAAACTAAAAAAAGTCCGAATTTGTTTCCGTTTTTTACGTCCTATGCCCAAATTATTTTTTTGTTTTTCTTTTAATATGCATTTTCGTACATATCTATAAGGCCTTTATAATATACCAAAATTGCAGCTTTGCAACTCGACTTGCAATTTGTATGAAAAACTTTGATAGCGGGCCTTCTGCCTTTTGAATTTCGGGTTTATACTTTCAACTATAAAGTTCGCTGACCTAATTTTACCCTCAAATTAAAGAATATTAAGTGCGCTATAAGGTCATTATTGCATGTTTTTCGTAGCATAATTAGGTGAGTCGATATTAAGCCGTAAACCTTAGCAAAACACAAAAATTTATCTAGTTTACAAAAAGGAGTACTTTTTAAAGTCTCGAATCTCTGAAACTATAAGACCTACGGTAATACATGTTAGCTCAACTTGTTGGAAATTTATTCGTCTTTAAACGTTTAATTACATATGATATCAAAAAACGTAAGGTTTTTTAAATAAAAATCAGAAACAAAAAAATGGCCGTGAATTTCGCAATTTTTTACGTACTACCCAGCTAGCACAACTTTTTTTTGCTTGCAAAATATGGTTTTATACTGTCCTATAGTGTCTTAACAACATACCAAAAATGCAGCGATACTACTTGATTTGCGAGTTTAGGGTAAAATTATGTACGATTTGACCGTACTAATAGGTTCTTAAGGGTTCTTCGTTCGTATATTTAAATCGATATTTCCAAGTTTACACTTATCAGATGTTTTTCGAACAATAAAAAATATGAAAACAAGAAGTTCTACTAAATTTGAGACTAATAATTATGGTTTACTCTAATTATAGTCCATGCAACAAATGAAAAAAAAACTTTACTACAAAAAAATAAGGGTGCGGCTGCACTGACTCGGAGCGGTGCTGTGCAAAATTGACCAATTACATTCTTCAAATTCGAATTAGAAACACTGTGATGCGCTCTCATTGGCCGAGCTCACACAGCTCCGCTCCGCTCCGCATCAGTGGAGCCGCACACTAACACCCGTTTTGATTAACGGAGGATGATTTTATTAGCAAATTTACACTTATAATAAAACGTATTTTTTTAACAAAATCTGGAGTGGTCTCAAGTATACGTCATATCAATGCTCGACGGGGGTGACCTTTTTTCATACTAAATGTCACGTGATACATGTTATTTAGTATGAAAACAGCTCACCCCCGTCGAGCATTGATACATATCGACCAAGTATCGATATTTGAGTTTATCGATGTGGGAATTCCTTACCTGTCAAGAAAATTTGCCGCACGGATTCCTATGTCTGATACTAACCCTACTTACCACAATTTACAAACGCCACAATACGAAAAGTCACCTTTCTTTAAAGTAAATTCATTCACCGAGACATTTAAGTTGCTAATCTGCCTTTCTTCACATAAAGTACTCTCCGGCACCGCTCGAGACATAATTGCGAAGTAAATGAAAGGCTTTTTGCCATAATTGCTCCATTTACCTTAAGCTATCAGAATTGCAGGCGTAAGACAGGTTTCTTAGATTTAGTGTCTCAGAATAATAAATAGTACTAACGTGCAGTCTGGACATGTTCTGTTGCAACATGAACATGTTTGAGTATTGTGTTTACTTAGAAATAGCTTTTCTAAAGTTAGGGAGCCAAAGTAGACGAAAAAAAAGTCGAAAATAATAACTTTTTTTGAAGCCCCATACATTTTAGGAAAATTTCTACTCAAATCCCGATGCAGCAAAACTTAAATTAAAAATATAATAAAAATAAGAGTGATGATCAAAAATCAAATGGTACCGTTTTATAACTGTGCCCTTCAGAAAATCGATATTTTTGAGAAATGACCCACCCTATTGTGTCATCCTAGTCGTCATCAGGATGCTTAGCCAAGTTGCCAATCGCTAACGCTTAGTAGCGTATCGTAGTTTTTCCTCTCTGTCACTATTTCGTATTAGTGCGACAAAGACAGTTAGCTGCCTTGAGCTTACGACTGACGACTAAGCGTTAGCGATTGGCAACTTGTCTAAGCACACAGATATATCTGAGCGTCCAGGATGCTCACAAATATCTGACCAGGCCCCAATTTCACCACATTGATAAGTGCTACAATTGTAAATTTACTGTGTCTCCAATCGGGGGCGTCTATAGGCTGCAGTTACCGCTTACCATCGGAAAGGGCGTGCGTTTGTATACCACCAACACATAGAATATAGTCCAGGAACTTCAATAAATCAGCAGGAAATGGAGCAGGAATTTTTTGTGAAGTAAAATTACAATAAAATTGTCACAAAAAACACGACAATTGTAGCGAAATTCCGACATAAGCCGAACCTCATGTCAAGATTGAATGAGAATTGTACTAAACCTTGCGACAATTGTCACGGGTTTCGAAAAATAAAAAGTAGTTTATTAACGATGTAATAATGTTATTATATTAGTAATAATTTTATGTTGGTGGCAAACACGCACATGGACCGTCCGATAGTAAGTGGTACATGTAGCCTACGGAGGCATGTGACGTCAGTAACAGTGATATTTTACAATTTTCAGACTTGTAATTATGGTGAAATAGACCACAGGTATCTAATCTAATCTATCTTCTCACGGCATTAAAGCTCATGTTCAAATATTTTTGAGCACGCTGCCCGCTCTAGTATAACTGATGTCGACTGTACATGCTTCTTGGCAACAGTGACCGGAATCGTTCAGACGCGGCAGACTGTCGCTTTGTGTTTTAAACGCCGGTTTATATTGCGAGTGTTGCCAGAAATGGTAATTGAAATATGTTTCTATTTTCTCACAATGTATAGTCCATTTCAAATACGAAGGCCCGATGCCACTCGAAACTTTTGTCATTTAATTGGTCTACTGCAAATTGGCACGTGTCGTCCACCGATGTATGCAAAGAATATCACGCCACATAAGGGTCTGTATTTTTGGCCAAGTATATTAGGGCCAAGTATTTTTTGTTAACACTGATCCTATTGTTGACGCCTAATGACTTTGCCAAGTGGAATCGGGCCTTCGTATTTGAAATGGACGTTACAGCAGACTTAGCCAAGTGTATTGGGTCATCTATGAAATTGGCGTTTTTGGTCATAGACTTAGTTGATCCCTAATTGTATTATCTAAAGAGAAACTTAGGTATATCGTTTGTTTTCAAAATTGCACTGTGTAACACACATAAGTAAGTAAGTAATGTAATAGTACATTACTATAGAGGACGGGAAACGAAGGGTTACAGTAAGCCAAGTAGATATATCTGGCCGAAGGAACTGAGGCCAGATAGGGATACGCGGCCTGTAACCCTGTTTCTCGCCGTGATTCGTATAGTGCTTTTCTCAAACTTGCCATGAAATAAAACGAACTGATTTCGCCGAACCATACTATTTCATTTGTAAATATACCAATACTGCCGTCTTAACGAAAAAAAACATAAATGCCAAAAAGTTAGTTTCGAGAAAAAGCCAAAAAACTTTGCACGTCAGCCAACATAACTTAAATTCGAAATATAAGGTGGAAACTTTTTTTTATGAATAAAACAATATTGTAAATATTTTATGCATTGCACAGTATTCCATTTTATATTTATTTAAATTAGTTATTTAGAAAAAACTGTTTCTACGTCGTAAAGTAAGTAGTAACATAATAGAAGTACTAACATGAAATAACACAACTGCCCACTTATGTATTTTCCGTTAGTTTTGTCTTATGAGGTCTAAGAAAATAAACCATAAGTACACGCTTATGCTTACGTTTCTAATCGGTCCAGAAACAGAAAAAACACAACAGGGTACTTGTGTTTTATTTATTTAGTAAACAGAATCAAATTCTGACTTTTATAACAATAGCAGGGATTAATAAAACATGGAGTAACGTATGCGGAATGAAAGCAAGACTGATTTTGACGAAGTTAAAAAATTACAAAATTAAATTGAAAGTGTAAGTATCTCAATGCTAAATTAATTTGGATACATTTGTTAATTCATTTGGGAAGTTTTGTGTGTTTTAGCATCTTTCTTTAGAAATTATGGTCAATTAAGTAAAACAATGTCGCAAAATTGCATATATTTTCCACAGGACACATTTGCTATGGCCAAAATCGACGATAATTCTATTTTTTTTTGAATTAGGCAAGATTTCACAGGCACAAAATCGAACAGAGAGTTCAAAAGGACATCTAAATATAACAATAATATTGATAAAAAATATCCTTAAAGCATGGGTATCGCGAAACTTTAAAAAAGAACAAGCCTACCAACACCGAAAATAAAAGTAACCAACTATGAAAATGTGACTTCGTCATTAAGTCAAAAAATGTAAAAAAACACTGCTTTTTGCAGTAACGTATGTATCGGTGAACGAGTTATTGGTAACTTCAGCTAAACATTTTTAGCAAAGTAGGTAACTATTATTGTCACAGTACCTACCAATAGTCCAATGGACAAGAATATGAAATATAATGAGCTAAGGATGTTTGTTTAAAAAAAACTCCTACAGAAGATAAAATTAGAGGCAAGAACAATTTTTTCGACATCAATGGATAAAGTACCATAAAACTAAGGTTATACACTTTATATTCAAGTAGTTTTTCCTTGTTAAAATCGATATTAAGAGACGTTTACGTTTAATAAAATAATAATGTTATTATTTATTTTATATAACATTTTAACTTTGTCCAAATTTCATTCTGCTATCAAATGGAATAAATTTATTTAAAAATACATTAAAGTAGTGATGATAGGTACCAAATCGCCACTAAAAATCGAGCTTAGGCAGACGATGTGGTTCGGCTGAAGAGGAACACTAAAAGCAAGATTTAGCCGTTCTGCTGTCAGATCAGCAGCCGGTTCGATTTTTTTATTTTTTATAAAGACAGTTAAGGACGGTTGTACCTTGTGGGCTCCCCGGTCGGGCCTTGGGTCCATCGCAGATGTCGGCTTATTTAGATGCTGGGATAATTGAAGAAGCATGGCCATCGGCCTCGCTTTACGTATGCCCCTTGTGACATGCACCCTCGAAGTGAAGGCCTTCCACCCTGGAACTCGCCCTTCGGACTAGGTCAACATAGATTAACATTGGTTCCGGTAATGTTTCGGCCCTCACGCGACGTGCCCTTCGACTTCGCCCAAAATTACTGGGATAGGAGCTCCTCGGGCCCCCGGAGCGAAGCTTCGGGCCTCCGTGGAGTCTGTTTTTAAAACCGTAATATTATAGATGTACTTGCATTAAATGCAAGACACTTCTCGTATATTATAAAGATGGTGCTGAATTACGTACAACGACAATGTGCCAAACTACGCGTAAACTATTTCACAGGAAAGCACCTTCTGAGCCTAATGACGTAGGGCGAGAGGCAATCGGGGGGCTACTACTAGCCTAATAAAGCATAAGTTACAACAACGTTTGAGAAATAAACCTTAAGTTCATATTTAAGCGGCTGACACTAAGCAAAAAAAGCATAAGGACAAGCCCTAAGAGAAAGAAAAAACTTAACTTTCCAACTTATGTTTTTTCTGTTTCGGAGACTTGTGATTAATAAAAAATATACATGATAAAGCGACAACATTCCTGACAACTTGTGGGTTTTTTACTTAGTACTTTTAAACGATGTACAAATATGATTTTTCTTCTTCTGATATCAATGTTGGAGTCCAATTCGGGATAAAATATCAAAGACCATAAGTCGCCACTTAAGTCTTTTCTGCCTATGAATATGTTCTTATGGTGTTTCTGTTTCAAAACGGAAGTAATTTCGCTAAAAAAACGTGGACTTATGCTTGTCTAAATCGGCATCTGTAGGACATACAGAAATAACTGTCAGATAGAAAAATTCTATTTTTTTCCCTGATTCCGAGGCTAGTAATAACTCAATTTAGCAAAAAATGTCACTTATGGTTTTTCTTTTTAAGACGGCAGAATAGTACAGTACCGTAAAACATTTAAAAAAAAACATTCGCGCCTATCTTTTTTTTAATCTGTTTGAGGTATTCTTTTACCTGGTGGTATAGACATCAGTTCTAAGGTTATTTTTTTTTCTGTGGCTGAACGTCAAGACCTAGTGTCACAATTTGACGTTTCAAAACAAAAGACAGTCTGTTTGCAGTCCTAAGTGTGAAATAAATACATGAAATCTCTTTACATACCTATCATCTTAGCATATGACACCGATTCCGGGTTTAATTTAAAGTAAGTAACATCAACATTCCGTAGCAAGTTTGAGAAAAATATTAGCTTCATGTTGATATTTGAATAATACCAAAACTATTGGTATGGTATTTAATTTTTAGTCCTTTCTCCAGTTTAAATATTCCATTATATTTAAGATGATTTTTCTGCGTCGGTTTCTTTTTCGGCATTTTTATGAAAATTCGTTTAAATTGCAATATATTTTCTTTTTGTTTACATCGGTGATATTCGATGGCATTCAATACCCACGTTTTTGGTCATAGACTTTAGTTGATCCCCAATTTTATTATCTAAAAAAAACTTAGATTATTTCCTTTATTTACAACAGTGTACTGTATAACAAAGGTTTTGTCACACTAATAATATTTTTTTTTCCTTAAATAATATTCAAAAATAAACTTTGAAAGCAACTTTTGCCATATGCTGCCGGTTCATATGATTGAAACAGGTTTAAAGTGTATGATAGTATTGATAGTAAGTACCTTGTTTTCTGAAATAGAGATATACAAAACATGCCTCAGAAGTGTCTAATATTACCGGCAAAATTTGGTTTATTTGAAATTCATTACATGGAAAATAGACTTTTCACAAAATTCTCCGTTTAGAACGCCAATTTCATAGGCAATGACCTAATATTATGACACGACCGACATTTGGTGCGACCCAAAAATACCCGCAAAATGATAAATTCCCGCCTGTTTGCTAAGTCGCTATCAAGAATCACTCGTAAATTAGGATTGTATTGACACTTCTGTTGCCAGAGATGCCAAATAAATTGCTATTATTTGCATAATTAAACCTCAATTTCACAGGACTTGTATATTATACTACGCTACGTAATTTAAATTGCCCGGCATGAAACTGTAATTCTAAGAAATTACGAGACCAATGGAATATAACACGTTTCCAGGAAAATATAGAACGCAAAAGCATTTGTTTGAAAAGCAATTACATTTTCCTATTTAATGAGTAGATATTATTATGATTGCATTTAATTTTAATATGTTTACGTCTCAAAGTGTTCTTAGTAGCACATAATTTTCATAAAATCCAAACAAATAGGTATAGAGGTTAGGTAAATGAAATTCGTTAGATTTATAAATTGTATACAGGGCGTCCCACGGCGATGCCACATGGAGGGAAAGTACCTTAAATATCATAGATAGCGTATTTTGCTGAAAGAAGACTTCATTTTATTTTTAAGACTTAGTAAAGTTGCATTCAAAGTTTTTCAAAAAATTACTTGCTTCACCCGGAAATCGAACCAACTACAATTTTTTTACAAATTTGAACCAAACTTTTTTGGTTATTCTTTTAGTTTTAGATACTATGTTTCTTAAGGAAAATTGTTATTTTTTATTTATTCTTTCGAATGACAGAATAAAATTACGAAAAATTTTTTGTTTGTTTTAAAGTAGGTTCGATGTCTAGAAAAAGCAAAATTTTTTTTGGATTTTTTTTAATGCATTATTATTTCATTTTCAAAATAAAATAAAGTCTTCTTCCAGCAAAATACGCTATCTATGATATTTAAGTTACTTTCCCTCCATGTGGCATCGCCGTGGGACGCCCTGTATAAATTGTATAGTTTTGTAAATAGAGACTGTTATATGAAAGCAAATAGTGGTTTTGTATTTTTTGCATACCTACAGTTGCAATACAAGTTCTTTTGTGCAAAATAAAGTTAATGATTTATGTAAAAAAAGATGGGGAAAGTTTTTGACCCGCATTAATTATTATGGTCATAATATATATAATGTTTTGATATTAGCTAGTTAATGGTAGATATTTGGGAGACGTTTCCTATAAAGAATTGTGCATGACTTATTTTGACTTTCTGCATCAGCATTTGCATATTTTTTATTGTTTAAAATATTCACCCGACACTGTAATGATTAAAGTATATATATATCTGTCTGATAAATCAATAAATATCTTTGGACATCTTACACACATCAATTTAGTCGACGACTTGGACGTATTAGATTACCAGGTAATTTTATAGTTGAACATAGGGCACAGATTGTTGTCATGTCCCTATTGTCGCGTTAACTCGATTAGTCTCGATCAAGGGAGTCAATTACCGCGTGTCGAGTTAACACGCTGTGTACCGGGGTGACGAGCTGTCATGTCCATCTTACCCAGTTTAGGGAAATGAGTAGCACATTTTAAGTTAATGAGGGTTTTTGATACTTTTTCTGCCGCTATGGGGAGGTGAGATGGCAGCACTGAGGCGACCATATAACGAACTGTCAAAATAAATACGCGCATTTAATTTTCAACATATTTATAGGTTTATTTATTCTGAAAACCATTACTTTAGTCATATTGTTACCTAAAATAAATGAATAAAATAGTTCCAAGTCAATTCTCATGAAATTAACAAAGTTATAGTAATTATTTTGAATACCAGTGCCTTTGAGCGCCTGTTTTAGAGTTCAATCTTCAGTTCGACGACCATGTATTAGTCGTAATCCATTACAAAATCAATTCTCTTCCAAATAAAATAGAATTTCAATATTTTAGGCCCAGGTGCCTATGAATAGTATGAACCTGACAGCTGTCGAGACCAGGTGCGTACGAAGCGCCGCCCTGGTGGCAGAAAAATTATCGAAAACCCTCATTAGTTCAGTTTAAACAAGTCTTGGGCGAAAAAAAAAGTTAATATTTTGTGGAACTCAAATTACGCAGTACGCATCGGGCTTTGATGGAGGGTGCTCCGGATAAGGACCCTCTTAATAGGTCGAAACATGTCGAGTAATCATCGACTCAAATACGTGAGTAGCCCTGTTTGATAATATTTTATTATGTTTGAGTCTCACGTTAGTTATAATTCTAAAACTCATTTTTTTTCATTACATATTTTATGAGGAGTATTTTTTGAGTATAGTTCGAGAAATATTATTTAACCGACTCTTATCTTACTTACGGCCTTTTGTTTCGCATCATTAGGTAACAATAAAAAAGTGCTAGACTGCTGATTGTCTATAAGTGTTAAAGCAAAACAAAAGGTCGTAAGTAAGATAACAGTCGGTCAAATAATATTTCCCGAACTATAGTAACACTACTACGTATATAAATTGAAATATCAGATGTCATATACTAAAGTAAACATACCGAAGTTTACCAACGGTGGAGGTGGAATTAAAATCCTCGTCCTCAGCTTTCGCGGCTGATGCCTAAACTACTGACCGCAGCTGGAGTGGCCGATCGTAACCGAATATAATTAAACTTTGTATTTAAATTAGCGTTGAAAATTTCCGGATTAAATCCCGTTTCTTTCCAAACAGCTGGTTTTTTCCAGATTTTTTCGAAACAATCAATGAAATTTTCCACTTTTCAACTCTAAACCAATGTGTATTAGGTCTAATTTTCACTTAAACCAGGAGTACGCGATGTCACCGAGGAAAAGTCAATTGAAATAGAAGAAAAGGAGTGACAGTGACAGTGACATTGATTATTTCTGTAAAAATCCGAAAAAAACGAAATATTCATATACATGCCAGAAAAAAACATTTCATTTTTTCCGACATTTTCAACGCTGATTTAAAATTATGTCACATACCAAAGATAAAATACCCAACTTTACCGACGCTGGAGGTGGGATTTGAACCCACTTCTTCAGCTTTTGCTGTAGGGGCCGAGTGGTTTTTTAGACATCAGCCGCGAAAGCTGAGGACGTGGGTTCAAATCCTACGTCCGATGTTGGTAAACTTCGGTATTTTTTCTTTGGTATATGACATCTAATATTTAGATTACCTACTGTTTTTACTACCTACTCTGGTTCAACCCGCGTCATTTGTAGTGTCACACCGGGAGCTCTCGAGTGTCGAGTTTTGTTTGACAACCAGCTGAATGTAATATCACGTGATCGGCGTATTGCTACCATCAATATTCCGTTTGGTTTCTAACACAATCTGTTTCAGTTGACTGCTGGACATAGGAATTTCCCGTCAATTATGCATATATATATATATATAGGGTGCTCGCGAGCATTGTGAGAGATTTTAATTGTGTATTCTAGACGACAAAATAAACAAAAAATAGTATAAGACAAAACGCGAAATGTCATCAAAAAATTTTTTTTTTCTAATTCTTTTTAACATTTACTACTTATTTTGCTAAAATAAAAAGTACTGATATGCTATGATAGCATATCAGTACTTTTTATTTTAGCAACAATTCGTCAATATGTTTTATTTTACTGATAGGTTGTTTCGTTAAATATATTCTTATTTTTTTATTGCAAGGCAAAAGGTGTGGCCATATTAGAACACATTGTGGTATCATTGTAATCAAAAAGAAGTTTTATGACGATAAATGTCAAAATTTTTATTTCGAAAATAGGTTGATTATATAAAACTTTTCATAACATTATCCATACAAAACGCCAATTTCATAAGTACTGACCTAATATTATTCTTTCAATTCTTTCTTAAGTGTCAAGCTGAGATGTTGGTAGATGGAATTGGCCTCAAATAGCCGAGTAAAATATTTTCCACGTGAACAACAGATGGCGCTAAAACGCCTCAGCGGGTGTCTAACGGCGCAAGCCTTCCGAGTCGCCTGGCTTTATGAAAATGGGTCACTATTAGCTGGAGAGCCAGTGAACCCTGAGAGTAACGGTCTTCCTGTAAGGTTAGAAATTCGTATACTAACGGTTTATGGAATTCTAAGAGCAATAGCCATGACCTGGCAGGCGTCAGCCCTGCACGTCATCAGGCCCTTTATTTTTTGAACTGTTAAGTAAATTGGATTTCAAAACTTGTTTCTGTAAGTTTGAAAAATTTATAGGATAAAGTTAATTTATTGTACATCTTAAAAATAAATTGACAGGCGATTACAATAAGCAGAAGTATATGACAGATCGAATAGAAAACGCACAGTTGATGAGGTAAAATAAACTTCATCCTGTATACTCGAAATTTTTATATGTCTTCAAATAAACCTCTCAGAGTAAGTATGTACAATGCCAGGCGGTTTTGAACAGCATAAGACCTTGCCAGGCGAGGGGACAGGTGCACCTCTCAATCGCACGCCCTTAACAACTACTCTACTACTACTAGCGACTAACTAGCGATTACTCGCCTGTATTTTTTTCAAAGATGTAAGTACAATAAATAAACTTTATCTATAAAATTTTCAAACTTACAGAAACAAGCTAAGAAACCCAATTTACTTAACTGTCCCCTCGCCTGGCAAGGTCTTATGCTGTTCAAAACCGCCTGGCATTGTACATACTTACTCTGAGACGTTTATTTGGAGACATATAAAAATTTCGAGTATACAGAATGAAGTTTATTTTACCTCATCAACTGTTCTTTTTCTATTCGATCTCTGTCATATACTTCTGCTTATTGTAATCGCCTGTCAATTTATTTTTAAGATGTACAATAAATAAACTTTATCCTATTAAATTTTCAAACTTACAGAAACAAGTTAAGTAACCCAATTTACTTAACTGTCCCCTAGCCTGGCAAGGTCTTATGCTGTTCAAAACCGCCTGGCATTTTACATACTTACTCTGAGACGTTTATTTGAAGATATATAAAAATTTCGAGTATACAGGAT
This sequence comes from Thaumatotibia leucotreta, assembly GCA_025490895.1. Lineage (NCBI taxonomy): Eukaryota > Metazoa > Arthropoda > Insecta > Lepidoptera > Tortricidae > Thaumatotibia > Thaumatotibia leucotreta. Next base: position 14,506 of record JALPQI010002083.1, on the reverse strand, counting down.
GAAGTTTATTTTACCTCATCAACTGTGCGTTTTCTATTCGATCTGTCATATACTTCTGCTTATTGTAATCGCCTGTCAATTTATTTTTAAGATGTACAATAAATAAACTTTATCCTATTACATTTTCAAACTTACAGAAACAAGTTAAGAAACCCAATTTACTTAGCTGTCCCCTCGCCTGGCAAGGTCTTATGCTGTTCAAAACCGCCTGGCATTGTACATACTTACTCCGAGACGTTTATTTGAAGACGTATAAAAATTTCGAGTATACAGGATGAAGTTTATTTTACCTCATCAACTGTGCGTTTTCTAATTGATCTGTCATATACTTCTGCTTATTGTAATCGCCTGTCAATTTATTTTTAAGATGTACAATAAATAAACTTTATCCTATTACATTTTCAAACTTACAGAAACAAGTTAAGAAACCCAATTTACTTAGCTGTCTCCTCGCCTGGCAAGGTCTTATGCTGTTCAAAACCGCCTGGCATTGCACATACTTACTCCGAGACGTTTATTTGAAGACATATAAAAATTTCGAGTATACAGGATGAAGTTTATTTTACCTCATCAACTGTGCATTTTCTAATTGACCTGTCATATACTTCTGCTTATTGTAATCGCCTGTCAATTTTTTTTAAGATGTACAATAAATTAACTTTATCCTATAAATTTTTCAAACTTACAGAAACAAGTTTTGAAATCCAATTTACTTAACAGTTCAAAAAATAAAGGGCCTGATGACGTGCAGGGCTGACGCCTGCCAGGTCATGGCTATTGCTCTTAGAATTCCATAAACCGTTAGTATACAAATTTCTAACCTTACAGGAAGACCGTTACTCTCAGGGTTCACTGGCTCTTGGACTATATGCTTTGCTTGCATGTTCAAAAATCAGGTTTCCTTAATAAATGTAAGAATAATCTATTTGATCAAATATTAGGTACTTACATGTGCAGTTCTTATAGTTGCCGATTACTAAGAATAAACTTTTGACACTTTTGAGATAAGCCTTATACAAGGTGCTCGTGAGCATTCCGAAAGATTTCAATGCTGAATTCCTGATCATATTTAGAGTATTTAATGTTATATAAAATTTCCTGGATTCGACTTGGTTCCTGAGATAATTAACCTTTTTTCGAAATAAGTTTTTCGACGTAACTCGTCATAAAACACAATGTGTTCTAATATTACCACACCTTTTTATTGTAGGAATAGGGCCGTGGAAGAAAAGATTATATTTAGATTCGATAATTATATTAACTTTTAACTTCGTGTTACAAGAAGCACATATACGTCCGTTATAGTTCGAAGTGAGGGTAGCGGAGGAATGTCATAACAAAATAATGGAACTTAGTATTGCTATATTTTAACTTATGATCGATATTGATTACTATCGATTTACATACAATTAATGAGATTCATTTTTGTATTTAAAGTAATTTGATTTAATAAAACCAACACTTTTGACTGACAATCAAAAAATAAGAATAGATTTGACGAAAAAACCTGTCCCTAAAAAAAATCATTAGAAAAAACAATTTTAACAAATTGTTGTTATGATAAAAAGTATTCCAAAAGTCTAAAAAAGAGATTTTTTTTGTGGACAGTAGGTCTCATAATATTTTTAGTTTATTTTGATGTCGCAATGCTCGCGAGCACCGTATATAAAGGTGCGTTCAAACTAAAACAGCATTCGCTGTTCTAACCTCCCACGCTATGAAATTCGATCGGTACACAAAACGTGATTGGTTGATTTCGTAGAACGGGCGCTAGAACAGCGAATGCTCTTTTGATTTAAACGCACCTTTATATGACGTTAAGACTATCGGAAAAATGGTGAGTCTGACCATCATATTAGTAGGGATTAATCTAAAACAACTGTCAAAAATGTTTTTTTTAGAAATCGACAACTATAATTTTATATTATTTAAAGTTCCAATAATGTTTATTACCTTATCAAAGTAGGTATGCAAATATTTATCTTAAAGACTACTAGTTATTACTAAATTCTTAAAACGAATCATGCAGTATGATATTAATATGATTTTATTGAGTGAACCCTGCGTAAATATTAGCTATTGCATAATATGTATCCTCCTTTTAAAATTAGTAATAATAAAATAACCTATGTAAAAAATGAAGCTTCTGTAACTTTTACTAATTTATTTAATATAAGCGATTAATAAATTCTTAGCGATAACCGGAAAATTGAATATTTAAATTAAAATACATTTGGTTACAGATAAACAATTAAAATACTTCAAAGGGGTTTGGGTAAAGTTGGCGTCGTTTTTAAATTTTGGCGGCCACTCATGAAATTGGTAATTTTGAAAAGAGCAATTTAAAATACACTTATTTTATTATGGAGTGCATATAGCTAAATTATATCGGAGCCGAGATATCATACTTTAAAGTTTTATAGTAAAGACTCACATTTATTTTTTAAATTTTTTTTTTTTTGTATACCACGTCGGTGGCAAACAAGCATACGGCCCGCCTGATGGAAAGCAGTCACCGTAGCCTATGGGCGCTTGCAACCCCAGGGGTGTCACATGCGCGTTGCCGACCCAATAAGAACTTGTACACTCCTCTTTTGAAGAACCCCATACTGTAGTCCAACGGGAAAACCTCGGCAGGGAGCTCATTCCACAGACGGACCGTCCGCGGGAGGAAGTTCCTCTGAAACCGCACGGTGCGCGACCATTTAGGTTGCAAGGTGTGAGGATGAGCGCCCAGTCGGTGGCGAGCGGTGCGATGATGAAAAGTGGACGTTGGCATCATGTCGAACAGTTCTTCAGAGCACAACCCATTGTACAGACGATAGAACACACATAAGGAGGCGAAGTCTTTGCTTTTTTTTTTAGCCTAAAGGGTTCAATACCGCCTGTGAGTCTGGGATCGTCGACTATTCGGACAGCTCGTCTCTAAACCGAGTCAAAGGGTGCAAGCTGGTATACAGGTGCTCCTGCCCAGAGGTGACAGCAATACTCCATATGGGGTCTGACTTGCGACTTATATAACAGAAGTCTTTGCCCCGGAGTAAAGTATCCCCTCGCTTTATTGAGCACCCCGAGCTTTTTGGATGCCAGCGTAGCTTTTCCCTCTAGGTGACATCGGAATTGGACGTCGTTGGAAATGTCGACTCCGAGGATCCCAATACTCCCTGACATGGTAAGAGCTGTCTTGGAACTTTGGAGCCACAGTAAATGGGGTTTTTTTAGCGGTAAACGCGCAAACTTGTGTCTTTGTGGGGTTGAACCTGACTAGGTTATCCCGACCCCATAACGAGACTCTAGATAAAGTGTTCTCGATGTCAGACACAAGTTTTCCGCGACTTTCCAGTACCACAGAGCGAGGGATATTAGCACGGCCTGTGTAAAAAGTATCCCCAGTACTGTCATCCGCATAGCAATGGAGGTCGCCGATAGACAACATGTCATTGATATGCAGAAGGAACAGCGTTGGGGATAGCACAGAGCCTTGCGGGACGCCAGCGTTTATGTCCATGCTATCAGAGCAGCTACCGTCTACTACGGCACGAATGCGTCTGCCGGACAAAAAGCTAGCAATCCATCTGCATAATCCCTCGGGCAGTCCATAAGATGGCAACTTCGACAAAAGGCCCCTATGCCAGACCCGATCGAACGCCTTCGCTATATCTAGGCTGACTGCCAAAGCCTCGCCTTGACTCTCAATGGCTGATGCCCAGCGGTGAGTGAGGTACACTAGAAGATCACCGGTAGAGCGACCGTGGCGAAAGCCATACTGGCGGTCGCTTATAAGATCGTGTTCTTCTAGGTAACCAAGGAGCTTAGCGTTAACTATACGCTCCATGACCTTAGAGAGAAGGGAGGTGATAGCGATAGGCCTATAATTCGATGGATCCGATCTGTCACCCTTTTTTGGAACAGGGTGCACAAGGGCCGTCTTCCACGAAGATGGAACTTCCCGTTTGATACTGGAAAGAGCGAAGAGACGCGTTAACGCAGGACACAACTCAGGAGCACAACGTTTAAGCACCACTGCAGGTATGCCGTCTGGCCCGCTCGACTTGTGAACGTTTAACGACAGCAACTCCCGCCGAACATCTTTCTGGGAGATGCATCGGAATGAGTTAAAACTACTATTGTGTATGCCACGTAAAACCTAACCTTAACTCATAAGGTAACCTTGGACATAAGGTTCTTTTTCGGTCAATGATTATTTAGAGATAGTTTCTTTTTCTTTAACACGGCGATTTTATGACGAATGTTCTATTGAACGTAATTATGTCAAAGGTTTTATGTCGCATTTTAAAAAACAAATAGTATTCATATTTTTACCCTTTATGCGTGTTTTTTCAGGTATATAAATAAATGTAGACAAGCGAATCGTATGTTTTCGTGTAGGTACCTAATAACATGTAATGTCAATTATATGGTTCTTGGGATGGGGTAGGTATCAAGAACATCTTGATCCCCCGGCACAGTTTTTAGAGAGAGTGATTCGCCAAGATAATATTGAGAATGAAATTTACGACGAGCCAGAAAATGTGTAAAAAAGTAATTCAACGTAATACTAAAAATTACAAATTACGTTATCTGGGAAAAGGGACGTTATTGTCATTAACGCTTACGGCGTAATGAGCTATGTTTGTATACAAATACGACGTCACCGGACGTAAGAGCCATCGACAATAAGGCCCTTTATCCCAAATAATGTCACATATGTTGTGTTGTATACATAAGAAAGCATTAGTAACAATTCCAATGTAAAAACTAATCTAATTAGGTACATTTCCTACTTGGAAATATGTCAAAACATTTTGCATGTGTGCATCACACCTGTGTTTTCTTATGGTGTAGTCAGAGGGTGAACTGTCTATTGAAACCATTTTGCAACATTTTTAATGTTCACTAAACAGACAGCATAGAAATCGCATAAGAAAATACAGTTGCATTTTCATATACCTAAGATCTTCTTTTTTTAAGTCGGTTAAATTAACTATTATAATAATAATAATAATAATAATAATTGGCCGCAGGGCAGCTTGTGGCGAGCTGTTGGGGAGTAACGACCCCACGGACCCGAGTGCTCCCGAGAGTTGGTCAGGGTCCCCGCCTCCGGCGTGTCTTCGTCGGTCGGAGTGGAAACCCAAGGGGACCCGTAGGACTCTCAGCTCTGGCTTGCCTTAACTGGCCGTCCAGAGAGGAGTCGTCAGAGCTATATGCTCCAGGGGTGGAAGTGTAAATTTGCGTAAGTCGCGAGTTGGTGCAGCGGCCGTCAAGCCACTGCGCAGAAAGCGGTGTACACCTCTCTACACTCCTGAGCCGCCTACACCGGTGTTGCCCCTGGCTGTCTCTTGTGACGGCATTTACGGGGGCCCATTTAGTCGGCGGCAAGTCACCGCCTGCCTCGATAGCAAAGAGAAATCATTGTTATGGCAGGTGTCCGGACCTCTTTTCTATAGTTCCATCTCTTATCCATCCAACCTTCATCACCATAACCCACTAGTCTTTTCCATATAATCTCCAATAGCCTCTATATGCCTGCTGGGACCGGTTCACGGATATCTATTTTTGTGCCCGTGAATGGGTTGCAGCAGGTGTAAAACACAGCAAATTTCTCCAAAGGGCCTCTACGTGTTGGATCTGTATCCCCGCGCAAGCCTATCAAAAGACCGGGATTTATAGGCCCGTGATCAAAGAGAGATACAAATAATAATAATAACCCCGCGGGGGCAGCTTGTGGCGAGCTGACGGTGAGTGGCGACACCGCGGACCCCTATTCCAGAGGGCCCTTTTATATGGCCCTCGCCTCTGTGCTTGCCTTGACCGGCCGGCCAGAGTGGATTCGCAAGAGCGGGACCTATGCTCCAGGTTGGAAGTGTAAAATGTCATAACGCCGGTGGCCCTTGAACGGATTACCGGGATCTGGCTACCGCAGTCTCACCTCTCGACAACCTCGAAGCCACTCTGAAGTGTTGCGCTATTGTCGCACTGTGCGTGCGGCCATTTGTAGGGCCCACTAAATGAGTTGGCGAGTCACCACCTGCCTTTTTACAATTTTGAGACTGATTGTCACGGCAGGTGACCGCTAGTCTCCTCCCATAACCCAGTATCCAGTCCATCCAATATACCAACCATAGCCCATGACCTAGTTTCCATCGCAGTCACAGTGCTGCACTGCAATAGTCTTTGCACCTGGCGGGGACCATCTCCGGACGTATCATATTGTGCGGTCGGGGATGGTATCCGCCACGTGTATCCTTTGCTTTATATTAATTGTCTTAAAGGGCCTCTGCGCTGTTGGCTTCGGCCCCACGTATGCCTCCCAAAGACCCGGGACCCCATGGTCCCGAGATATGGCAAAGACATACAAATAATAATAATAATAATCGAACCTATGGAGGCAGTTGCCATCAGCCCCGATGACGTAAGTTGTGCCATCCGACCTACCCAGAACTGGAAAAGTCCTGGACCGGACGGATTGCACAACTTCTGGCTGAAATGGTTTCGGTGCTCACACTCGCGATTAGCAGCGCAATTCCAACAAGCCCTTGAGCTTGGTTCCCTGCCTCCTTCCTTAACAACAGGTGTAACCTTCCTGCTCTACAAGTCCGGTAAAACCACGGAACCGAAAAACTACCGACCCATCACGTGCTTGCCTACACTCTACAAGCTCCTTACATCCATTTTGAGAGCAAAAATTAACACGCACATTGTTGCGAACAATGTTCTGGCCTCTGCTCAAAATGGATGTAGGGTTGGGTCCCGTGGTACTAAAGAGCTCCTCCTCATCGACATGACCATTTGCCAGCAAGTCCGGCGTAACAAAGGGGCCCTCTCCGCCGCTTGGATTGACTACAAGAAGGCCTATGATTCGGTGCCTCATTCATGGTTGAAGAGGGTCTTGGAGCTGTATAAAGTTGATGCAGCTTTAAGATCCTTTCTCGGCACGTGTATGGGGCAGTGGACCACAGTCCTTCGTCAACCAGGCGGCGGAGATGACCCCTCTGGCCCGCAGGACTTCATAAGGATCGAGCGAGGAATATTCCAGGGTGACAGTCTGAGTCCCTTATGGTTCTGCCTAGCTCTGAATCCCCTCAGCACCCTGCTGAAGGATTCAGGACTAGGTTGCCGGCTTCGGAGAGAGGGTGAAGTCATTTCTCACCTTCTGTACATGGATGATCTCAAATTATTTGCGCCAAATAGCCAAGACTTGTTGGAGCTACTGCGAACCACAGAAATTTTCAGTAGTGCCATCAACATGGAGTTTGGTGTCGATAAGTGTGCGGTTATGCATGTGCAGCGGGGGAAAGTAGTAAATTCAGCAAATTTACAGCTTTCTGAGACAATGTCGTTCAGATCTATCTCGGAAGCAGACACCTATAAATACTTTGGTATGTCACAGTCTTTGGGTATTGAAGATATGGGAATTAGACAGGCGGTGAAGGAGCGCTTTTTCAGCCGGCTCACAAAAGTACTTAACAGTCTTTTGTCAGGAGGCAACAAAGTGCGCGCCTTCAACGCTTGGGTAATGCCCATACTCATATACTCCTTTGGCGTACTAAGGTGGACTCAGACCGAGCTGGACGCCCTGGATCGAAGGGTCCGTACACTGCTCACCACACATCGAATGCTACACCCGCGCTCATCAGTTATGAGATTGTACATCCCGCGGAGGTGTGGAGGTCGCGGCTTCTTAAATGCCAAAAACCTCCACAACCACGAGGTGTACAATCTTAGAAACTATTTTCTTAACAATGAGTGCGGGATGCATCGTGATGTGGTGGCAGTAGACCGGAACTTCACGCCGCTCTCCTTGGCAAAAGAGAACTGGCGCAAACCTGTGGTACTAAGCACCGAGGACCGCAAGGCGGTATGGAAGAGCAAGGAGCTACACGGGCGATTCTACAAGGCCCTCACGGGACCTGACGTAGATCTGCTCGCGTCGGTGAACTGGCTACGATTCGGGGACCTCTTCGGAGAAACCGAGGGTTTTGCCTGTGCAATTGCTGACGAGGTTATCATGACGAATAACTACCGGAAATATATCCTGAAGGACGGTACGGTCGACATTTGTCGGGCATGCCGCCGTCCCGGTGAGTCACTCAGGCATATTATTTCCGGTTGTTCTCAGATTGCTAACACCGAGTACTTGCACAGACATAACCTCGTAGCCAGTATTATACACCAGCAGCTTGCTCTTCAATACGGCCTTGTGGACGTCGAAGTGCCGTACTATAGGTACACAACTGCGCCAGTTCTCGAAAATGGTCGTGCCACGCTCTATTGGGATCGACCTATCATCACGGACAGGACTATTGTAGCCAATAAGCCTGATATCGTGCTGGTAGATCGATCGCAGCGCCGGGCTGTGCTTGTCGACGTCACCATCCCCCATGATGAGAATCTCGTGAAGGCCGAGAAGGACAAATCCAGTAAGTACCTAGACCTGGCCCACGAGATAACCGCCATGTGGGATGTTGACTCGACGATCATAGTCCCGATAGTCGTTACAGCGAACGGTTTAATAGCGAAGAGTCTCGACCAACATCTTAAGAGTCTCTCGCTAGATGGCTGGATCAAGGGTCAGATGCAGAAGGCGGTAATCCTGGACACGGCGCGGATAGTCCGTCGGTTCCTCTCTCTGCGACCTTAACCACCGGCAGCTTGGGCCCGCTCCGTTGCCGGCGGCACCCTAGGTTAGGTTTTTTATAATGTGTTTATATGTTTTGTATTGGTTTTGTATGTTTTATTGTATTTTACTTTTATAATCATATTATAAAAATACCTAACCTAAGAAAAGTGATAAATAAAGGAAATAATAATAATAATTTATTTTCAGACCAATGATCCATATTATGTTAGTAAAATATATGTGCTTAGAAGTAGTATTAAAGGAAAACAATATAAAGTAAACTAAATTAAACTAAAAATAAAAACATCATTATTTAAGGGCATGAAGCCCGATCCACCGCTTCAAGAATGGCGAATCCCACCTATCAGCAACAGCGCGCAGGAGCATGTTGCGGCTGTCACGCACCCGCTGTAGCATGGAGGCGCAGCGCGCGCGCATGATGGCGGCGAAACCCGCCGTGTCAGTCTCCGCGAGCATCGCGGAGGCGCTGCAATGACGTGGCAGCCGCAACAACGCTCTGTACGCGTTGTTGTACTGTATCCGCAGGTCGTTGTATGCCTTCTGCGTATGGTTAACCCATAGGCTGCATGTATAGAACGACTGGCAGTATGCTTTGAAGAGCGTGACTTTTACTGACTCAGTACATTTTGCAAACCTACGAGCCAACATGTTGCATCGGACAGACAGCGCCCTGCGCTCCCTTTCAATGTCAAAATTATCTTTTTGATCCGCGGTGACCCAGTGACCCAAGTACTTAAATTTGTCCACTCTCCGTAATTTTACGCCTGTAAGAAAAAAATCAGGATCATCCGTATAGCGAGTGTTATCCGGTTTGAAAATCATGAGCTCGCTCTTCTGAGCATTGTATTTGAGTCCATTGTTCACCGCATAGGATTCACAGATACTGAGCAGTTTTCTCAGTGCGCCATTCGAGGGGCACAGCAGCACCATATCGTCTGCGTAACTAATATTATTTACACAGACTCCATTTATATGGCATCCCACACCCGTGCCGCAGAGCTCCTCGATAAGCGCGTTGACATACAGGTTGAAGAGCGTGGGAGACGTCAACCCCCCCTGCCTCACCCCGCACTCCAACCTATACTCATCCGAGAAAGAGCGTGCCCATCTCACACAATTGGTCTGATTGCTATACCAGTGCCTGAACAGGGATACTAATTCTCTAGGTACACTCGTCTCAGCACTTAGTTTTTTCCATAGTTTGTCGTAAGCGACAAGGTCAAAGGCTTTTGACAGATCAAGGAAAACGGCGTACACTGGGGTTTATCTATTGATGTAGTACTTTACAGTCTCCTTGAGGCACAGGACGGCACTTTCACAAGAAAGATTCGGTCTAAAGCCAAACTGCGCATCGTGGAGTTTAATGTGCTTATCCAGATGTTTACCAAGGAGACTGTCAAGTACTTTAGCAACAACCGTAGCGAGAGAAATCGGCCTATAATTATTAATATCACAGGAGTCACCAGTCTTATTCTTAACTATAGGAACCACAACCGTACGCATCAAATTTTGAGGTAGATATGAGTGACCCATACATAAAGTAAAAAACATTGACAGCACTCGAGGTAGATGAACCCCAGCGTGCTGCAGGTGCTCGATACTGAGGCTGTCATGGCCCGGCGACTTGCCACGCACCATTCCCTTTATGACTGCAGTCACTTCCTTACAGGAAAATTTAACATTATGCTCGCCAGTGACAGTCTCAGCATCGGGCACCCCCCGCGCCGCCGGTCCCAGTGGAGACTTAACACTAAAATGAGATCGGAAAGCATTGGCAATGCCAACAGGATCACACATCCCCGCCACGCTCACAGGCAGGCTCGGCCTTGGGTTTAATTTATTCGACGTTTTCCAAAACTGTCCAAAATTTTTATTCGAGTGGTGTTCGGCAATAATGTCCATTTTTATTTTCTGTTCATTGGTCTGGCACCACTTTAGTTTCGATTTAAATAAACGCCTGGACTCGCACATATCTTTATATATAGGGCCGGAATCCGGTTTACCCTGTATAATCCAGTTCCGAAAACAAAGCCGAGCCGTCTCGTGAGCGCCGCGCACGTACTTATTCCAACCAGTGATGTATTTACGTTTACACTTTACATTATAACAACACTCGGCAGCTTTGGAAAGTGTTGCAACTATATCGTCATACATTATATCTAATATTTTTCTATGACTTACATCACAACACAGTTTACCGCTACACTCAATTAATTCCACTGGGAAATCAATTTTTCGTAATTTTTCATGACAGATGCTACGGTAATCATCAATTTGAGATATGTCACGCTCCCCCCAAACCACCCTGTTGATACAGTGATTACTAAAATTTCTACTTCTATTCAAAATATTAAAAATACATTTTATACATATAGGAAAGTGATCAGACCAGTACGTATTATATAACACTGAGCAGGAGTGAATTGAGGGTTGCGCGGCGCTAGTAACTAAGCAGTGGTCGAGCCACCGGCGGCACCCGTGTGCATCGCTCACAAATGTATAGCTATCAGTAGGCATTATTTCTAAATCTATACAAGTCCACAACTGTTCGTCACAGAAAGATAAAAGTTCGTTTGCAAATAACTCACCGGGGTGTGCGTTAAAGTCCCCTAACATAAATACTGACTCTGCATTGTGATTTTCAATTATAGCCGACATTTCACTGAGACAATCCGTAAAATCCACTAGATTTTCACTTGAATTAGTAGGCATATAAACAGAAAAAACCAAAAACCACCGATCACTGAGTTCAATTTTTATCGCGGCTAGACGTACACTACTACACTTTATTATAGTAACGTTAGAAAACGTCGACTTTCTCCACAGTAAGGCCACTCCGCCGTAAGGCCTTCCGTGCAGGACCCCCGCCGAAGTGTCGACAGCAGAAGTGCCCGTGAAGGCAAAGTCGTCGTCGATAGTTCCCAGGAACGCCAGGTCGTGGGGCAGTAACCATGTCTCCTGCAGTGCAATAATGTCGGCCGAGCGACACAAGTTTCGAACACATTCCACAGAACGAATAATATTTTTACAATTAAAACTAATTAAATTGCTATTCATTCTCTGATTTGTTTAATCGATCCAACACTTTATCACGCTTTCTAAAGTCGATAAATCGACGATAGGCTATCCCTTCTGGCCAAAATTCATGGTTCATAAATATATGATTTTTTTTTTTAGGTACAAATATTTTGTAAGAATCGTAACCCTTATCTATTTTCATGTTAATTTTAACCACTTTGACTACAGAATCAGACTTCTTCTTTATGTAAGTACAGATATCCTGCTCGGACAGGTTTTTGGCTACATTATAGATATGCAGCGGAATCACAGTTTCGGCAGCCCTAAATTTTGACTCCGGGTCCAAAGTTGCTATACCTCGTTCTCCAACAAAGCGATTACGAAGTTTTCGTTTCTGCACCAGTATCCATTCATCAGGAATAGGCTGTCGCTTCCACTCACCTTCCCGAACAACGCTAGCCATAGACTTTTGTTTCGATATCTTACTATCAATACCTATTTCCGATAACGGCTGCTCCGCATTCGTGATTGCAGGCGAGGACGGTTGAGTAGGTATAGGTACATAAGCTGCATGAGTGACTTCCCGCGGTAGATCACCGCTCGGCCGACTCGCATGACTCACACTTAACGGTCGCGGCACCGCGGCCTCACTACCCTCTAATTGTAAACATTCGCTATGTTTACTCATGGATTGTGGGGTTTTCTGAATGCTACGATACACCATATTATCCAGTGTCGACGATTTGAGTTCGTATTCTTCTTGAGTAATGCTCTCATTAGATGTAGGGGGTAGTCCCATCGGCCCACTAGCGTACTCAAAACTGTCCATCCTACAGGCACCACGCTTTGTATTTACATTGCGCCCATAACTATTCATTGTGGATACACTTTTAAGTGTCTCCACATCACACTTCAGCGCATTGAGTTGCTCTAAGGGGGCATAGTCCTCTTTAACCCTAATCAGATCGTGCCGCAGCTTCATTATATCCTTTAAAAGCCGCGTTACGTCAATATGATCGAATAAGACTGGAGGTAATTTTTCAAGATCCTTTGCAACAAACACTGGTAATAGCTCAGAATCAATGCCTCTTATCAGACGGACGATATCATCGATGTCTCGCAATTTTTTTCCATTATTTTTTCGTTTTATTTTCCGCTGGTTTGTTGACACAGAATCAAACAACAGGTTTTTCGCGGTGAGAATATCACTATCCGAAAAAGCACTCTCACATATTCTAATAATATTTGCGTCGTCCATCACAAATATCTTATTGCTAACAAAAGCAAGGAGCTCATTAATCACCACATTACAATTCGCACATTTAACCACATTAGACGCCATCATTACACATCACTCGACTTAAGTCGACCGAACGCAATCGCGTGCGCGACTAGACTGAGATTATACTTTAAGGGCAATATCCTTGTATCTTTGTTAGTAGTATTATCGAGTTAAATAAGCCTGTAGTCATCTAAGCTGCCTCCTAAACCTGTCTTAGTTAGGTATATTCACTGGTCCAATAACATTGTTTGAAGGGCCATATCTTGGCTCCGATATTACTTACGGCAAAACTTATTTTGTAAATAAGCTAGTCTAAGGTAGCACTACAAAATAGTAGTAACATAAACGATGGCCGCTGAAAAAAAAAATGACGCCACTAGTCCATACAAAAATACCCAATCCCTTTTCTTGTCAATCGTCGTTCAATTGTCGTGTTTTTGGAAACAATTTTATTGTAATTTTACTCCGAATAAAAGTAGCAATTAAATGCTGATTAATTAAAGTTTTTGCAATACATTTTATATTGGTGACCAAAAAACACAACCAGTAACCGTAACATATGGATGCTGGCAATCGTAGAAGCAGTATTTTTTACAATTGTCGCACCTGTCGCCATGGTAAAATAGGGGCCTGGTCAATGCTGTAAAAAATGGAAGGTCATTGTCAAGGTGCATTTAAACCAAACGAGCATTCGCTCATTCTATCTCCCACTCTACGAAATCAACGAATTTCGACGAATCACGTTTTGTGTAACGAACGAATTTCGTAGAGTGGGGGATAGAATGAGTGAATGCCTTTTTGGTCTAAATGCACCTTCACTTATTAGATTCCAAATTCCAGGTTTTTTCGTGGACTCTTTTTTCCGAACGTACGAACGAACAAACAACGACAAAAAACATTAAAAACTAAATAAAAGCTTGTGATACGTTTCGATAACTAAAAGGACTTAACAAAGTGACTGTTGAAAGTTGCAGTTCAACGCAGTATTCACGATGTGGCGGAGTCGGGATGCAGTCGAACTGCAGTGAAACTCCGCGTTAACTGCAACTGATTCTTACCATAGTTGATTGCAAAAGTTGCTTTACATTACATCTTAGGTATCTCCTATTAAGTATGCGTATAGACGCATTAGGAGGTAATTCCCCAGAATCGCCATGGTGGGCAGATTGGCGATCGCAGTAGTGTGTCTACTACTAAGATGACGCTGCTACCCATCATCAATCTTCTATCAAAGTATGGTCAGCGACACTTCGATCGCTTAGTAGAATCATTAATTAAACAAATTCCTTTATGGTCGAATCTACGAAGCTGGAGGTTCCGGGTTCGAATCCCGGCGAGGGCATTATTTGTGTATCACAAAATATTTGTTCCTTGATCATGGCTGTCTATATGTATCTACCTATTATATATATCGTCACCTGGTACCCACATCACAAGCCTTAATTGAGCTTACCGTGGGACTAGGTCAATTTGTGTTAGATGTCCCAAGATATTTTTTTTATTCTTACTGACGTCATTGCTAAAGAAAATTAAATTTCAGACTCATAAGTACATAGATGATA